>PISX010012024.1:0-62431 GCA_004024625.1 Mellivora capensis
TAACATGGAGGACATGGGGAGATGGAGAGGAGAAGGGAGTTGAGGGAAATTGGAAGGGGAAGTGAACCATGAGAGACTATGGACTCTGAAAAACAACATGAGGGGTTTTGAAGGGGCGGGGGGTGGGAGGTTAGGGGAGCCTGGTGGTGGGTATTAGGGAGGGCACGTATTGCATGGAGCACTGGGTGTGATGCAAAAAGCCATTATTTTTTCTTTTAGGTTATCTGTATTCGGGGGGGGGTGTGCTTATGTATATGTTCTAGCTTTTCTTTTGACATCTTTCTCTTTAGATCAGGGGAAATGTTAAACTAAATAAATATGGTGGTCCTTTAAAAAAAAAAAAGAATGACGATTCACCTGGCTAGCACAATAGTCCTATTTCCAGTGTTCCATAGCCTGCCTGAGTATTTGCCCCTTAAACCCTTGACAGTTGAAGTGAAGTAATCAAGTTAGAATGAATCATCACTACCCAGCAGTCAGTGCAAGATTTAATGTTCAACTCCACACAAAAGTGGTTAGATTTTCAACCTATAATAGTTTGTCATGTAGATACCACTACTAAAAAGAAGCCAATTAAATTTAGAACCAGAACTTCCTATGTTAATGCTTGGTGAAAAGTCTGTGACTCCCCATTTATTTCTTTTCCCAAACTCATGGCTCATAATCCTCCCCTTTCTCTAAGTCACAGGGAGCAAAATGCTAATTGATAGAAGTTTAATGACAGTATTCCCACTGGAATTTGATTTGTTTTATGGAATGTGTATTAACAAATTAGTTATTAGAGTTTTATCTTTGGAATAATTTTGTGGAAAGAAAAATGCTGATTGTTAAGGATCATCCCTTGCTGGCAACTAAAAGGCCAATGTAATTGACACAATAGTGAAAGTCAAGTACATCAACTCCTACTGAGAGTTGAAATTATGGTTAATTAAGAGAATGTTAAATGAAATGCTCTTTAATAGACCAACTAAAATATTTAAAAGATAATTAACAAATTTGCTGATGCTCTTTCTTTATAGGTAGTAATACAATTTTAAGATCAAGATACAGGATACATTGTGACTAAAACATATTATCCCTGTTTCTTTTTAAATGTTTATGAGCTGGGACGCACTGGCTGGCAAAGTTAGCGATGAATTCTAGAACCATGGGTCCAGGACAACTTCATATTCTCACAGGAGGCCAGAACAAATAATTTTTTGTTTTGTATACCCCAAAACATATTTTTGGGGGGTCTTCTGTTGGGTGCTTTATTTGTTTTTTAATTTAAACTCAATATAGTTAACACAGAATATATTATTAGTTTCAGGGGTAGAATTTAATGATTCATCAGTTGCATATAACACCCAGTGCTCCTGACCTGACATGCCTCCTTCTTGCCCATCACCCAGTTACCCCATTCCCCCACCCTCTCCCCTCAGTTGTTCCCTAGAGTTAAGAGTCCCTTATGGTTTCAACCCCCTCTCTGTTTTTTATCTTATTTTTCCTTCCCTTCCCCTATGTTCATCTGTTTTGTTTCTTACATTCCACATATGAGTGAAATCATATGGTATCTGTCTTTCTCGGACTTATTTTGCTTAGCCTAATACCCTCTGGTTCCACCCACGCAGAACAAATAATCTTAACCATATCATTAGGGCTGAAGTCTACCCTTCTGTCCAATAAACTTCATTCTTATTCTAACAATGATTTGATGAAGACAATAGTCTACTCTGTTAGGCTGGACTTCCAAGAGGCTGGGACGGATCTGAATTGACGTCTGTAAAGCCGATTCCTATGTTGCCTGGGCAAACATATTTTCGGTGAGTAGCTATATTTTCATTTTTACAGAATGTTCCCCCAAATTGTTTATGGTGCCCTTATAACCCATTGGTGTTTTAACTAAAAGACAAAACAAACAAATGAAAAATCCTCCCAAACTGTATATAGATTCTAGACGTCTTCGGTTTTGTATGCTGGGGCTTGACCCTTTCATTACATAAAGGAAAGCGTGCCAGCTTCAGGCAACGTGCAATGAAAAGAAGCTGGCCGCCGGGGCACCTGGGTGGCTCAGTGGATTAAGCCTCTGTCTTCTGGCTCAGGTCATGATCTCAGGGTCCTGGGATGGAGTTCCGCATCGGGCTCTCTGCTCAGTGGGGAGCCTGCTTCCCTCTCTCTCTCTCTCTGCCTGCCTCTCTGCCTACTTGTGATCTCTGTCTGTCAAATAAATAAAATCTAAAAAAAAAAAAAAAAAAGAAGCTGGCCGCCATACTGTGCTCCAGCCGTGCTGGGGCTGAGAGCACAGTCACTAAAAGCCTTAGGAGGGAAGCCATACACTGATTCGGGCATTACATTTTGACATCATGTATACAACATACCACTTCCTTACCTTTATAAACAGAGCCAGGGCACCAAACAAAATGCTTTTGAAAATCCTCTTTGAAATGAGGTAAACAGAAGTTATAAACAGAATGGAATTTCTTGAAAATTCCGAACTATTATCTGTGATTTTGAGGGAATTTTATAAAATAATAAAGAAGCATGTCTTGAACGCTTCCTGTGTGCCAAGCACCTCAAAGCACCTTAGGCATAATATCTCACTTAAACTTCACAACATGCAAACGAGATGTTAAAATCACCTCATTTATCATCTGCAGAGACAAAGGCCAGCGAGGTTACATAACTTGTTATAGCTGTGGAGAATGAGACTCAGGGCAGTTTAGTGACTACTCGTACAAGGTCATGAAAGCAGTAAGTGGTAGAGCCAAGATTTAAATCTCACGTTCCAGTGCCAGATTCTGCTCTCACCACCTCTGTATACTAGACGGTCTCTCCACATTTAGAGAGAGCACCTTACTACAAAGAAAATCTGCGTTCAAACTCCAGGTAAGCCATTTTTAATTGCTTCACAACATTTAAGGATATAATTTATTCACCCTTAACTTCAGTGTCTCAACTGCAAAGTAGGAAGACCAAGCCCTAGTTCACAGGGTTACTGTAAGGATTCTGCAAGCATACACATAAAGCACAGAGGACAGTGCCTAGCACATGGAAGAATTATCTTGATTTTTCCTTAACCAGTTTCCTTGTATTTATTTTTAGTTCATTCCTTCAAAATTCATGGAATATTTCCTTTGTACAAACACTGTGCCAAATATTAGAGATTCAGTAGTGAATAAGGTAGATGTGTACCTTGTTCTTGAGGCAAGGAGTCAGAAAATTTTTTTTTGTTAAAGTCCTGAACAGTAAATAGTTTTGGTTTGGTGGACATAATAGTATCTGTCTCAACTACTCAAGTTTGCCTGTGTAAAAAGAGCCATAAAAATAAATATGGCTGTGTTCCAATAAAGTTTTATTTGCAGAGATATGCAGGAACTGGATTTGGGCCATGGGCCACAGGCCACAGTTTGCCAATCCCTGATCAAGACCATGAAACAAGACATTACAATAAAATGTGGAATGAGCTAGGTACAGGATATACCGGATGTTATGGGAACACAACATGGCAGGACTACTCGACTGATTCTAGGAGGATCAGTGACATCTCAAAGCTAGTGACATAGGAGGTGGTCATCGAAGGGTGAGTAGAAATTAGCAAGAAGGAATTCGGGGGAGGGGGGGAACCCAGAGGGCCCAGAGACAAGAGATATACATGATGCATTTGAGGATGACTGTGTGAAAATGTTCAATGGCTGGAGCAGACAGGGACAGGATGGTGGGAAGGGCAAGACAGGGCTAGCCCAGAATGGGTTCTGTTAATGAGTTTGGAGGTGATGCTAATGGGAAGAGGCTGCTGTTTTACCTGGGAGCCTGACAGGATCAGACTGTATTACTGTTTGTAAAATAGTAGCACCCATTGTTGAACTACGAACAATTCCCTTCCACTAACTGGTCCCAGGTCGCTGAGCTCTTTGTTCTTGTATAGTTTTTCTGACCCTTTCTGTCTCCACTTATCTAGTTGTTTGTCAACCATCACTTCTGACTAATGTGAGTCCATTGAGGGAACTTTGCTAATCTTGTTGGCCGCTTCTAATCTGCTATAATATTTAAAACTATTTATTCAAATGTTTGACATTTTTTTATTTAAAAAAAGAGTAAGTATATCAGTTGAGTGAACTTTCATAAATAACACATATTTATGAAAAGAAACTTTCATAAATAACAATATAAATAACAGGGATGGAGGGTTCTGTTACTCCCTGTGTTTCCTTACTTGGAATTGCGGAGTCGATGATCCCCAGGTAAAGAAAAGTTCTGCCACATGAAGAGCAAGTAGCTTGCTGAGATTTGTGTGCTTTTCTACTGACACATTTGTCTAGAAATCTGGGTCATTACCAAAAGAAAAGTCTAGGCTACAGCCACCAAACTCAAGTACTGTACTTCCTACAATCGCCAAAATATAACTGAAATGTTACCTTTCCCTCTACTCCCAGCCATACCTCCAAGACTGTTCATCACAAGCCAAAGCATTTACATTTTTTTCTCCCTGATTCTATTTAGTTAGAAAATATATTCGCAGTCCTCTGGACCAGAGAATGTGGTAGACATTCGTTTAAGTGATAGTGGGTAGCAAGGATAAGAGGAGACCAAATTGTTTTGCTTCCTGTTGTAGAGTTAAATTTTCGACATTTTTCAAACTGAAGACACCTTACATTTCAATAATAAGGGACTTGTTTATTATCTTCTTATTTCAAATTCTTTGAAGGCTATTATAAATATCAATGGAGCTGGCTCATGAGAAATATCAAGATGAGGTATACAACAAGATTATCATTTCCTCAGTTAGACTACAAATTCCTTGAAATTGAGGCTAACTTTTCTCATCTTCTATCCCCTACAGTGTTTAGCATAATGTCTTATTCAATTAACTACCGTTGAGTAGAGATAAACAAAACAACCTTCACTGAAACTTACTGAAAGGTTTGTATTAATTAACATTGTACGCAGAGATTTTCTTTCCTCTTCAATCTGAAAATTTAAAAAAAAATGAACAAGTTTCCATTTGCTTCCTATGAGGACAAAAAACAGAGCAAAGCCATTTGGCAGACTGTATCTCATTCAATATTTATGAAATTAACCCAAACCCAGAAGAGCCCATCATTTTAGATGCCATAACAATGGTCTTCACAATTGATCACCACAAAACCAATTCAGCCATAGAAAAGATGATGGGTCCAGATCAGGAAGGGGGTTTTCAGAAATTCACTCAGACCCTGAAGTGGTCCCTAACTCCTATGGTCCCACCTCCAACACCATTTCCTGAAGGATCACCAAAATGAGAAAGGTGTCAGAGCATAGCCCTGATCTCACCATCAGTTCTCAACTACTTGTCAAGGAAATAACAGAAATAGGAAAGCAGTTACCCTGCTTTTCTGAACACCCATCTCAGAAGAGTCACATTCTGGGAAAGCCTAATCTTTCTTCCATTCAGCTGAACTTTTGACATCTTTCTCTTTGGTCACTAAAGATCCCAGAATCTGTCTCTTTTGCCTTTTCCATAGCCAAAAAGGAAGACCTAACACATCTTCAAGTTACATGTTTGCACTTCCCAAAACAAAAACTAGTTAATTTCAAGGACATAACTAAAGAATTTAATGCAACTCTTCCCATAAGTCCTATTTCATTTATAGTGTTTTGTATTTTAAAGTGCTTCTTTCCACACGGATATTTAGGGCTCAGCATATCTTTCTAAATGTAAATATTATACAAACTTTAAAAGATGTCTATAAACAACCATGAACACTAATTATAGTAGTTATTTTTTTAATTTAAATTATAACCAACCATCAAGCATGCCAAATATTCAATGTAATCAAAGAAAACTTCCTTTTTACATGTTCTCTTCTCTTACGACAACTTTACAAAAGAAGCCTAAAATAAAAGTCTATAAATTTCAAAGTAGCACAAATTCAAAAACTCTTTTATTTGTTGTGATTCCCTCAGATCCTTTTATAAATGCTCATACTTACACAAACACAAACCTACATTTTCCTACAGGGACATAGGCAAAAATGACCTGTATGGTTATCCCAGGTTTGGCCTCAGAATGTTAGGTTATGCTGCTATAACAAAACAAAACTAAGCCTCGAGTGCCTGGGTGGCTCAGTGGGTTAAGCTGCTGCCTTCGGCTCAGGTCATGATCTCAGGGTCCTGGGATCGAGTCCCACATCGGGCTCTCTGCTCAGCAGGGAGCCTGGTTCCCTCTCTCTCTCTCTCTGCCTGCCTCTCAGTCTACTGTGATCTCTCTCTGTCAAATAAATAAATAAAACCTTTAAAAAAAAAAAAAAAACAAAAACTAAGCCAGAACATCAAAACCTCAGAAGCTCAATACACAAAAGTCTCTTTCTCATTCTCAAGGCAATGGGACTAACACCAAGCTTCATTCAGGTCACTGAGGGACCCTGGCCCACAGAAGACCCATCTCAACACACACTTCCATATCTACCAAGACAGGAAAAAAGAAATGTGCAAACTACACACTGAATCTTAAAGTATCCACTCAGAAGTGACACCCACTTTAATAGTCACAGTTCATTGGCCAATGCAAGTCATATAGCCATGAGACCTGAAAGACATAGTTGTGAACAGCACTAAGGACAACCACAATTTTAGGCAGACCTTGCATCCAGAAACGAACCCCTTAACTTAATTTACATACCAAATTATATTACATATACTAAATATATATATATATATGCATTTATATATTTATATTTGTGTGTGATGTTAGTATAAGGAAAAGGATAAGTCATTCTCAAACTCAGCATCAATGCAAGCACTCTATTATACTTAACTCTGTTTTCTCTGTTTAAGAATGAAGAAGAAAAATCACAAAGTCATTCTTAACCCAAGTATGCATTTCATAATTTCCTTACCATGAAACTAAGAGAGAAGACAACTTTGGGGTAAAATTACAAATCAGAAGGTTTCTATGTATCAGAGCATGAGGCAGATGAATAATCCATTGAATCTTTCATTTTGGCTCACTAGAGCCTAAATATATCCAGTACTTGAGCAGATGGACATAGCATAATTCAATAATAATGTGAATCTCTAAAGCCAAAATGTAAATTTCTTATGCTTTAAGTTTTAGATGTATACTTTGATGTAGCTAAATATTCATTTCAAGAGATTATCTAGCTCTTAGTTACATAAGCTTATATAAGATTATTCTCAGTGATACTATTCTTATAATTCAAAAGGCTAACATTATAATTGGAAAAGCTTTACATAAAATAATAACCAAAATAATTTTATCTCACTAAACATCTACTGAGTGTCTACTAAGCCCCACAGTACCCACAAGGGATCCAAAGTTGAATGAAATAGAACTGTGATCTTTAATCCTTTGATAGTCTGGTTTAATTATCCTACTGTAAATTTTTTTCTAACGTGTGTAAGAATCTTATCATTCTTGCATCTCCTCCTTAAAATCTTGCAACTTCATGTCCATGCAGACAGGAAAATTTGAGGAGGAAAAGAAATTGGAGTAAGAAAGAGAAATGTAACTTCTGGCCTGTCTCTTCACTGATGACTAAACATATGATAGGATTTGATAGTTTTGCTATTAGGATTACTAGATTAAATAGTTTCTACTTTCACAGTAGGTAACATATTTAATTTCTACTGCAATTTTAAGTAAGCTTCCAAAGAAGCTTAATCTATGTGCCCATCAACTTCCAGCTCTCCTCCAACTATCAAGATATTTTCTGTTGATTTACATACTTGGAAAGAAACCTTTTGGTTCCAAACACTAGTGACCCATTGGATGCCCTGAAAGGGACAAATCAGTATCTGGCTATAGAAATCTGTGCTTATGGGGGTCACTGGATCTGAAGCTACCCAGAGCTTTCAGAAACCTAGGAAACCTCTGAATGCCTATGAAACCTGAATATAAAATACCCCAGTATTGGGAAAGTATGCTTAGAAAGTATTATGGGTAGAAGAGATTTTCAAAGAAATTAACTGAAAAGAGCTGACTGAACAAAAGGTGTTTCCAAGTGAAAAGGGCAAAAGGATATTTAAAAGTTGAGTGAAACATTTTCACTTTTCTCTCTCCAAAGATGTGATGCATACCTATAAAAGGTGTCATTGTCATTTTTTTACAGTCATTGGTCAAGCACCATAAATCTGAATCAGAAACAAAGGTTTTAGCTACCATAAATAAAAGAAAGAGCAGTAGCTATGGGCACATGACGCTCAGCTGCGATTTTTAACTTTTTTTTTGTTTTCCTTGAGTGTGCAGTGACAAATACACACCCTGAGAAACTGAAAACAAAATCTCAGGGTCTTTTCTTGGTCCTAACACTCACAGGTATTGGAAACGTGCTGTTTCTAGGACTCGGTGGAATGCACTTATCTTGCATTCATAGCATATGGTTCACTTTCATTACACATTAAAAAAAAATTAAATGCTAGTGTTACCTCTTGCAAACTGTGAGAAAAACACTACAAGATATAAAAGGAATCATTTGACCCAAATCAACCTGAAGTGTCGCCTTATTCCAGTCCTTGCTATGCTAACATGAAAGCTCATTATACTCTGGTAGAAATTTATTTTTGAAAGGATTCATATTTCATGGGCCATGTGGTGTGTATGTCATATGATATGCTGGTTACCATGGTGAAAAATGAGCTTTTCTTTTAAAAGAAGTAACTTTGCCCTTTTGCTCAATGGTATTAGCTCTATTCTGATTCCAGTGTTCTTCCAGAGAAGAGGTTAAGAAAACAAAAAACAAAAACAAAAAAACAATGCAGCTGGAAAATGAAGAGAACCATCTCAGGAAGACATCTCCATTATTTTTTTTATGACTAATTTATTTATTCATCTGAGAGAGAGACAGAGGGTGGAGAAGGGCAGAGGGTGAGGGAGAAGCAGACTCCCCACTGATCAGGGAGCCCCACAACTTGGGGTGGGGGGCAGAGAGCAGCTTGGTCCCAGCACCTGGGATCAGGACCTGAGCTGAAGGCAGAGGCTCAATGGCTCAATGGAATGAGCCACCCAGGGGCCCCAGACACCTCCCTTCTCGTATTGCTTTTGGATTTTGTGAAATTTGAATTACAAAGAAGATAGATGGTGTACATATACGTTAATTGTACCACATGGTATTTAAAATGGAGATAATTCTGAGGTGATTCAATTACCTACAGTTAAAGTTGCTATAAAATTTTGAAGAGTGAAATGAATGACTCGTGGTGTTTATGGTTCCACATGGAATTGAACCCAGGGATTCTCAGTTCTATCACTCACAACACCTCCTTTGAGAAACCTCATTTTGTGTGGTCTCATTTGCTATATTGAAATAAAATTCATGGATAATTGAACTTACCTACATATTCACTTTAAAAAAAATCATTATAAGAATCCAGCTGTAATATAAAAGAGAGAAAAGGAAATGAATTTATAATAAAGTAATCTGTATTTTCATAATGTAAATTCTCAGGCTGGACAACTGGAACGGAACCTCCACATACCTGCTCTTCACTGTATAATCACCATGAAAGCACTATGGAATCTATAAATGCGTGTTCCTAGTGCCTCAAATACCATGAGCAGTGTTGCTACTGATGATGGGATTTCAGAAATGTCGAACGACTGTAAAAATCAGAACGAAAGTAAGTGCACTTGTTTTTAGATGTACACTTCTACTAGGTCCCTGTGAAAGACACTGTGGATGAAAACTGTATTTATAAATATGTCAACAGAGTTAGGTTCTAGATTCAGATGATCAGACAGGCTTCCCAAACCTATCAGTTCTTCCTTGTGGGGGGGGGGGGGGGGGGGGGGGGCGGAGATGGCTTTGTGAATGGCAGAGGACCCCAGCCCCTACTTAACTAAGTACCAACTGCACCACAATCATTGAGACAACCTCCCCCTATGCATATTGTCGCCTTTGGGAGAGGAGTCACCATTAAGAACTATTGTCCTGACTCATATATTAAAATGGAAGTTTATGATAAAAAGCTAGATATCTACGCTTTTATAGGTTTCTCCATACCACAGACTTTGACTTAAAGCAGACAACAGATGCACGGCAAAATTACAAAGAAGCCTTCTAAGAGATTCAACTTAATTGATTTATTTGCCATCATCCATGCCATACGTTCTGAGGGAGTAGAAATCTACATTCATACATTCAGGGGTCCCCTAACACTGCCGTGGCCTGAGTAACCAATGTCTAGTGCTGACCCTGGTTGACTGCTCAGTTTAGCTACACCTCCTTTCTAGTGTTGGGTGTCCTCTTCTCGTTGGTACGGTCTTTGCATATTTTCACACTCCCTCCTGAGTAGAGCAGAATGCCCAGCAAGGCAGTACAGAGAATCTGGAAGCAGACTTTGGGCTCAGACCCAGCTTGGCCAACAGCCCTGTGACTCAGGGCATGTTTCCATCTGTAAAATGGGATGAAAAAATACCAGCATCTTCAGTTTGTTGTGTAGACTAAGTGAGTTATTCCATTAAAGTGCTTAGAACAGGGGCGCTTGGGTGGCTCAGTCGGTTAAGCGTCTGCCTTTGGCTCATGTCATGATCTCGGGGTCCTGGGATCGAGCCCTGCATCAGGTTCCCTGCTCAGCAGGGAGTCTGCTTCTCCCTCTAGTGCTCTCTCTGCCTCTCAAATAAATAAATAAAATCTTTAAAGAAAAAAAAAGTGCTTAGAACAGTGTCTGGTGCAGAGCAGGTGCTCACTAAGTACTGGTTGTTACTGTTGGCCCCACAGTACAAAGGAATGGAGATGAATGATATTCAAGAGTTTCTTTTAAGGTGAAGAGGGTCTCAGACACTGCAGACTGGAAGAAACCTAGAAATGTAAAATCATAAACGCTAAAGTGTGTAACTGCAAAAATGTATGAGAAAGAACTTTCAGGTTTCAAAGATACGAGCATGTTTCAAGAAGCCAGTTCTGTTCTCATCCAACAACCAGGAAAATAGCTTTTCAGTAAAAATGTTTCACAAAAATAGCGCCCACAGAGCATAACATTAACCTTTTTCTTGTATATGGGTAGATATTTAAATCTATTCTCTTTCAGGCTTTAAATGATTCACTTTATTTTTTTAAAAAAGTTTTATTTGAGTAGAGTTGACACATGATGTTATGTTAGTTTCAGGTGCACAACACAGTGATTCAACATTTCTCTACAGTACGCCATGCTCCCCACTAGTGTAGCTGCCATCTGTCACCCTACAGCGCTATTACAATATCATTGACTATATTCCCCATGCTGTGGCTTTTCTTCCCATGACTTATTCATTCCACAAAGCTGTAGTAATCCAAACAGTATGGTACTGGCACAAAAACAGACACCTAGATCAATGGAACAGAATAGAGAGCCCAGAAATAAATGTACGTTTATAGGGTCAATTAATCTATGACAAAGGAGGCAAGAATACACAATGGGGAAAAGACAGTCTCCTACTAAATGAACCATTTTGATAAAGTTAACTCTGGCTCTAGCTGATACACGTATGCTCACTAAAAAGTCATATTCACTCCTATTTTCCTAATGTGATCAAAGTATACCAGTTTCATCCTATTTTGAAATTTCCATTTGCAACATTTATACTAAAGGCAGCATCAGCGTATTTCAATGTAACAAAATCATCCATTCATTTATTTTTTCACTGAGGCCCCGTATACAGAGCACTGACGATTTTCTTGTTATTTAGGAGGAGTGGGAAATAATGAACTAGGAGAGATAATCCCGGTCTTCAACAAACTCTCATTCTCTTGAGGCAGACAAGCTGACCCACAAGGATCGCCAGTCAATGTGCAAAACGATGTGACTCTAGCACGCATGGGGTAAAGCTGCCCTATTACAGCTGCGCTGATGAGCCGTGTACAAGGTTACAAAGTCAAGCTTTTTAATTTCTTCCCTTTCTGGTCTGTACACACTGCATGAATTCCAGTAAAACAACACCACCAACAAAGAACTGTTTCTTTCTTGACAGCAGTGCACTGGTAGCAAGTACTCAAAGAGAAAATTCCAGATTTTGTCTCTGCTTTCCATAGGTCATATTTTAATAAAGGACTCCAGGATGCTAACCTCAGATCGAGAGTCCCTAGCCACCTCTGAGAGAGGATCGTGTATGTCACCTATTCTATAGAGTGTGAGAGTGATACTTCCTGACGGCTTGAAAATGAAATAAGTGACCACCAGAAGTGTCCCCAGTTCTAGGAGTCAAAGTGGTTTCAAATAAATGTGATGTGGTCAGACTGTTGACTGCAGCCTGCCTTCTTTACCCAAGGATCGTGTATACGGTCTTTGCAGCCGAGGCGATCGGAGTCACTCAAACCAGGACCTGAAGTTTGGAAATGCCCCGAGATTTATTTCTTAACCTCTCAGAGCTTTAGATTTTCATCCTCCAAAGTAAGAATAAGAGCACCCAACATGCAGAATTACTGTGTGGCTGAAATAGGACAATGGGGCAAGTATCATGGCAGATAATTAATGTTCGTCTCCTTCCTAGACTTCTCACATTTCTGCATTATCACTGTGCTCCTCAATTTGCTTGGTTCCTTTCTATGAAGACTTTTTTTTAAACTAAGTGCAGAAATTCCAAAAACGCTCAACACATTTGTTTCAAAGATGATATCGCTTGATACATTTTATTATCTTTTTTGATGAACTAGTTTATATATAAAAAGAGGAATCCTAATTTAAGTAGCACCTGGAACTCTTCCTCCATGATAAAAAAAAGTGGCTACAAACTGAATCTTGCCATCCTCAGAGAGAGTCCCTCCAAGTAGAATGGAACTAGTGATGGGTTCTGCATTGGTCCCATGTCCCAAACAGTCCCCCATATTTTTAAGCAGTTAATTTTGTAAAAGCTTTTCTGATCTGAAGTAAGGAGGTAGGAGGCAGAAATGCAGGGCTTTGTTCTGCTAAGCGTAAGGCATCGCTTTGGCCTCGTGGCCATTTCTTCTGCTCCACATGGAGAAACATCAGTATGGCACTTTTCAGGGAATGCTGGTGGGCTAATCAGAGGCCACTTAGAGTGACAGAGAACATACGAAATGACAATTAATTGTTGGAAGAGAGCTGAGTAGATAGAAATGCCATACCCTTTAAAACGTTTCAAATGACTGTCTTTAAACTGCCGGTTTCCTTTCTTTTTTGAAAACGTAGATTTAAAAAAACATCAAATGACAAATTCAAACAAATGTCAGCTGGCATTATTTGGCTGAAATAAGGTATTTTCCAAACCTGCTTGGAAAAACCCAGTGGGTATCTGTTACAAGAAATCATGGTTTATCATAAGCATGTATATATAAAGTCTTAGTTTCTTTTTTTTTTTTTTTTGCCATCAATGTAACTTGATTTTAAAGAAAACATTCCAAAACGAAGTACTTACTGATCACATACTTTTTTGCACCACACCGTAACACGACTTTGAATATTAGAGAGAGAGGGAAATGGGAAACAGGAGTTGAGCCTTCACACAACTTAAGATCTAACTGGGGATATGAACACATATCCACAGAAAGCTCAAGAAGAAACAGATAACTAAATGCATCATGATCTCTTAAAACAAAACGTAATCAATTTAGGTATTATAAACAATTCCTACGGAATTATTTGCAACTTTTCTCACTGTTACTTGAGAGCTGTTCACAAAGCTTGACAGTATCTTTTGCCTACACACAGCCACTTGGCCAGGGACAGAAACTATACCAACAACAACAACAATAAATCCCCTGGTTTAGTGCTTTCCATTTATCACGTATTCTGCAAAGCCAGAACAGGTATGAAGGAACTTAATCCTCAGCAAGACCCAGTGAGCCAGGACTCTGAGCACCCCCATGTTCCAGATGAGGGGCGGGAGGCACAGGTGCTTGCCTGCATGAATGCCTAGCGTGCTCTTGAGTCTCTGAGCCATGAGTGGCAAGGGGAAGGCTCCAGAGGCCCCTCTTCACCACCTCACGTTCCTTCTACTAATCTGGGGTAGGGGAGCCAAGAGAGATGGGCGGAGAGAAAGGAGCAAAGGCTTTTGTGGCTCCAATAGCTCTAAATCAGGGCTCCTGATGATTGTTTTTGTATAGTGAGTAACCACAAAGGAACACTGAAGTGTGTTCCATGATTTTAAATACTCAAATGTATAAGACCATGCCTTTTTCATACAGTACGAACAGCATTCTTTTACTTGCTCAAGATTACACAGATATGTGCTGTGGCTATCTAGAGAGATAGTTCATGATCCCCATGCAGTGGTGGTGGCGGAAGGGTGGGGGAGAAGGGGTGGGGTTATGTGGCTTAGAACATTGTCATTAGGTGGAGCTTTGTAGGGTAGTCTCAATCTGGTCTAAATTCCAAAAGAAAATTTTTTTTCTCACTTCCTGTAAACCATTCTTGCTACTTATAATTGATGAAATATTATAAATATATGTATCTATATATGAACATAAATATGAATTTATTTATCTATAACAAAGGTAAAATGAGAAAAAGGGTATTGTCCATTGGCACTGAATTAGCCCTGGGGAGCTGAGGGGAGAGAGGGGATGTAGGAGTGCCAGCACTGAGCACACTCTAAGCACCAGAGCCCAACAAGGTTTATGGCATTTCCTTGACTCTGGATTTGCCTGCTATCATAGTTCCTCATGTTTACCTGCATCTGGATTTGCTTTTTTTTTTTTTTTTTTTTAACTTGTCTTTATCCATCTTCTCTGATTGACTTTGGAAAAAAGCAACCCTCTTTTGATGCCCCTAAAAAGGTATCTGGATGTGTCTGTGCTTGGTTTTATTTTTTCCTAAATGCTCCTTTTTTTAGATAGCACTAAACAAGTTAATTAATTATAAGGATTGCTTAAGACAAATCTACCACTACGAGCATCCTTACACTGGTTTATTCTTATGAAAGAGCTTTGTTTTTGTTTTTGAGATACTCTATTCTCTGGTGAAACCTAAGTTTTGACAGATAGCAATTTTTCTCTATAATTTAAAAAATGGGTAATGAGTTTAAAACCCCAGTTTTAAGATAAAAGACACAAAATATAAGTATTCTGGGTGATATTTTGTTGGATAAATAACATACTCATTCACCCTATATAATTTTAGTATTTAATGTGATTCAGTCTCTCTCCAGAATTTTTATGATAGGCCCCAAGTGGCTTCATGTCTTCCCCTCGCTGACATCTACTTTCAACACAGGAGTTAGACTGAGCCTGTTACACTGTGAGTCAGGTCACTGCTGCTCAGAGGTCACCCCTGGCTCCCATTCTCTCTCGGGGAACTGACCTGCAGCCTCCCTGTAGGACAGCAGCACCTCCACCCCAAAGCTGAAAATAAAAAATTTCTCCTAACATTGCTACACGTTCCCTGAAGGACAGACAAAGCCCCCGAGGTGGAGTGCCACGCCGCCAGCCATGCATCTCCCACTGATGGATCCCTCTCCTCTGACGTCCCAAGACTTGCTCACTTCTCCCGCGCCTTGCTCAGAAAGCTTTCCAACAAAGCCTTCCCTGGAAATTCTTTTTTAAATGAAACCACCCACCCCAGACACACCCTAACCCTGTTTCTTGCTGTTTTCCTCCATATCAGTGATTACTTATGTGTCTGTTACGTAATTATTCATTTACTTTATAATCTGTCTCCTCCCTATAGAATATAAATTCCATGGCAGCAGTAGGTTGTGTCTAGTCTGTTTGAGACAGGATCCCCAGCACCCAAGACAGAGCCTGGTACTCTGTAAGTATTTGTTCACTATGTAAATTGTCATCTGAACGGCAATCCACACAGTTCTTTCCTTTCCAGTGGACCTACTCAGTAAGGGACCATAAATCCTGCTTGCAAAGTCCAGATTTCATGTAATTTTATTCTTTTTATTTATTTTTTTTCTTGTTTGCTTTAGCATTAAGAATGCTCAAAGCCTGTTGCCCTCCTCTACCAATTGTACCGGGCATTTGTGTCATGACTATTTTATATACTAATCTCCCCAGTTCAGTTTCCTCTTTATTTTTCTGCCCATATTTCCTTTCTGTCTTTTATCTATCCATCCATCCCTCCATCATCTATTCAGGTTAGCTTCCTGTTTAGTCTATCTTTCCCTTTAGTCTATTTATCTATCCGTCCATCTACCTATCTACCCACAATCCATTCAGTCATTTATCATCCTGTCATGTTATATATCCCTGCAAGATCCACTGAATAATTTAGGGGAAGTGAGATCTAGCAATACCCATCCTTAATCAAGAAAATGATTTTTCAAAATGCTAATCTCAATTTAAAAATCTGATATTTTGATTTTGAGAGAATGTTCATTATTTATTGTAGATCTACACATCAGAAAACAAGTGCTGTGTTAAATACCTGTCTCAATCTTAAATTCAGAAAATGTGGTTCTTTGTGGAAAACTAGTAATTAAAAAACTATTTATCTTGTATGCGTAATAATCTTCTAAAGACTCCTGGGGCGCCTGGGTGGCTCAGTGGGTTAAACCTCTGCCTTCGGCACGGGTCATGGTCTCAGGGTCCTGGGATTGAGCCCCGCATGGGGCTCTCTGCTCAGCGGGGAGCCTGCTTCCCCCTCCCCCCGCCTGCCTCTCTGCCTACTTGTGATCTCTCTCTCTGTCAAATAAATAAATAAAATCTTTAAAAAATATAATAACAATCTTCTAAAGACTCCTGAGTTATTATAGCATTTCTAACAAACTTGAGTGTCTTTGAGGTTCAGCATGGAACATTTTACAGCTAAGACTACATTTACTTTGAATCCAATTTTTCCTGAGCCAAATAATTATTTGCAATCAAACATATTACTGTTAATGCATCATAATGACAAGGGATTTAGAAGGTCAATGATCTGTGTTCAATTTCATACCCTACTAACAGATACTTAGATAAGAAAGATGAGCCAATGAGTCCAACCGGAAAGCACAAACTTACAGTCTGATCACTTCCCTCTCTCAGGGCAAAGACACTGTTTGTGAACAAGAATAGAGCTATTTATAGCTGCTCGACTTCTAGACAGTTATATTAGTATCAGTGATGAACACAAAGGAGACCATCAGGAGAAGAGCAATGAATGCAAATGTTACACTGTAATCAAACTTTGGAATGGTCAGTTCCTTCTTTTTATTTTCATTGTTTTCACCAAGATCCATTTTCCCAAAATAAGGTTTTTAAGATTTCAATTTTAATATGTATTCCAGGTTCCAGTTCTAAGGTATCACTATCATGAAAATTTGGACAAACCAATACAAATCAATTTAATTAGCTACTTTTAAGGAGTTTGGTTCTAAAGATGAGATGAAAATAACTTGTTACCTACACATAGACATTAGCTTCATGATCTAATAAAATTTAAAGTGCAACGGAAGAATACCAAATACTTATGGGGAAAAAAATCCTCTTGGTAATAGTTCAAAATGAATTATTTTGAGCAGGTGCCTGGGTGGCTCAGTTGGTTAAGCATCGGGCTCTCGGTTTTCAGCTCAGGTCACGATCTCAATGGACTTTCATCAGCAGTCTGCTTGTCCTTCTCCTTCTGTTCCTACCCCTGCTCGTGTTCTCACTCTCTCTCTCTCAAATAAATAAACAAATAAAATCTTTTTAAAAAATGAATTATTTGGGGCGCCTGGGTGGCTCAGTCAGTTAGGTGTCTGCCTTCAGCTCAGGTCATGATCCCAGAGTCCTGGAATTGAGCCCCACATCGGGCTCCCTGCTTAGCAGGGAGTCTGCTTCTCCCTCTCCCCTCTACCTCTGCCCCGACTCATGCTCTCCCTCTCCTTCTCTCTTTCAAATAAGTAAAATATAAATTAATTAATTAATTAATTAATCATTTTGAGTAATAATGGTAATAATAATTGTAACACTAATACATAAAATATTCTGGGTGTGCTTTTATGCCAGGCATTTAGCTTACTAGCTCATTTAATCCTCATGATAACTGCATTAGGTACAAACGAGTATCCTCTCCACTCTCCACTGAGAAGCCGAGCCACCCCTCCATCACAAGTTTGTCTTACCCCTGAGCCTATGCTCCTCACCACTGTGTTGCCCCACCTCCCCAACAGCTTCCCGCCAGCAAGGAATAGTTATGGGCCCAAATGTCATCTACCTATGACCTTCCTTGGGAATCCAGACTCTCAGGCGGGCACTCAAGCTGTGTCAGTACGTGGTCCTCCCTGACATTTCCAACCCAATTCCTTATACTGACAATTTCCCTAAGGCCCTGTAAATGCACGGGGCACTCTAATCCCTTTCTTTACTCTATGTTTATGCTTTCCTCCTTCTTCTCGAAATATTTTTTTTTTCTATTTCTGTTTGGTTTCCTCTCACTTACAAACCTTTCCCTACCTGTTAAAAATTCACATTATTAGATCCCGCCTCTGAAATTCTAAATGTCATACAAAATGGAAGATGACCTAATTTTGTGGTATTAAGAACATTTTCTGATCGTTTTATATCTATCAGTTTTGTTTCTCATAAAGTCTTATGATCTCTTTAAAGATTACTTTCCCCAGGTCAGTGCACAAATAATTAGAACAGCAGAACTCAAAACATACTTCAACTTGACCATTTCCTTTTGCAGTGAAATTGAAATAATTAAATTATAGAACCTACTAAAAATTTAAAAACTGAGATACGATAAGGTCAAAAGATTTAATAAATGAAAATGATTTTACTCTTAGCAGCTACCTCATTAAAATTCTTAGAAGACACATATGCAGCTTAGAGGCTTCTTATATACAAAGCGGCTCCTTAAACAATAATTTTATGAATTATTAAGTTCATAAATATGTCGGAGATGCTTCCTAAGTGACTGGGAAAGTTTAAAATGGGTTGACTAAGGTTCTTTCTGAAAAACCCACCCAAATGAGAAAAACCATCTGTCTAGAGAAGCAGGAAAAACCCCAGCAGTCTGAAATACCAGAATAATATTTGAAAATACCTGATGTCCAAGTTGCATGCTGATAACAAGCAATATTGAGCTTAAAAAAGAATACCTAATTTCTATTTAAAAATAAACAAACTCAAACTACAAAGTTTCCAGAAAATACCTTTTTGGACTACAATAAAAGTCAGTTCCCCTAAGCAGAAACCATTATGATTCTTTTAGCTTTTGTAGTAAAAATAGATTCCTGATCTCCCTTTTTTACATTATGCCATTAAGAATTTATTTTTTCAGACTCTCTTCATATCCCTACAAAAAAGACACCATATTGGAGCTCTGTCTTGATTCAAATCTTGGGCTTATCCATCTTTGTGACTTTTTCTTAGTAATGGGATAACTCCACTTGGGGTCAAAGGTCCTCCAAAGGTTGGGTGGTTGAATGTAAAGAAATGATCTATCCATCTTCTAGAGGGTATAGAAGGACCGCATACTCCCTAGGGGCCAGACAAAGCCCTTGCCCTGTTCCAAATCATACACAGCTTCCAATCCATACACAGGCTACATTTTACCTATAACAAGAATTCCCAGAACCTGCAGTTCAAATAAAATGAGCAATCTTAGCAAAGCAAAGCATCCGAAAGCTTGCCTTTCAGCAGCACCTGACGCCTTTCTCTGCATAAACTCTGTAGCATACAGAGCAGCCTACACGCTATTCTAGATGGAGAATTTATACAATGTAAAAATGGAAAACCCACATCTATGGCTCTTTGCCTATTTCAAAAACATAAAGCCGTTTAAAATGGGTAAGATATCCAGCCTTCCTAAACTGCCTAAAACAAACCCAGCATTATTCTGGTATTATCACTGGGATGTGATACTCAACCTCTATCTGTGTTGTTCAATTTTTACAAAGAAGTTGAAATACTGTGAAATATTTGGTCCTACTGGTATATCTACCCTTCGGTGCCACTTGGTGGCAGGTACTACTGAGTGTCTGGTATGTGCCAGGAACTGCTACAGGTGCCAGAAACTGAAAATGAAGAGACATGGTCTGATCCCTCAAGGATGGCAACCTAGCTGGGGAAATGGGCCCAGCACAGACTCTCTAGATCACAAGTATGAGGGAAGGACTTGGGAAAAGTAGAGGAGGGAGATTCAGATGACATCATGGGAGAGGGACATTAGAGCTGAGACATAAGGAAGGGCACCAAAGGGGCAAAGGGCACTCTAGGTCAGGGAAGTGTGGTGGCTACAGAGCCATGAATGTGTCAGCTGTGTGCAGGTATGGCCAAAGCCAGTTTACAAGTCGTCCCTGGGCAAATGACAGAAAGGATGTCCCCTCTGGGTGAAGGTAGCCCTGTACGAGCACTGCTTCTTGAACACAGGGTGCCATCTGTCTAGAGAAGAGCCCCACCTTCACAGATGGTAATAGTGTGGAATAACTGGGCCATTATGCACGAGGAGTGGCAAGGCATGTGGTTGGATAGGTAGGTCGGGAAGAGTCTTAAATGCAATGCTCAGGAGTTCGAACTAGACTGCAGGCAATGGGACATCACTGGGGTTTAGAGTTCAGAAGTAACCCAATCGTGTTTTGAAAGGCAATTCTGCTGGCTACATGGAGAATAGATTAGAACTGGCAGAGAAATGAAGTGAGCAAGTGCAGTTCGTGATATTGCCTGCACCCAAGTACGAGGTGGTCAAGGCCTCGCCTATGGTAATGGATCCGGTGCGCCCAAGTGAGGGGGAAAAGAATGAGATAAGTCAAGGCAAAAGCAGTCGCAACAGGAACAAAGTATAGATTTGATGGGAAATGGAAGGCTCAGCGGTGGTCATCAGAGTTCCAGATTCCAAAGGGAAAGCAGTTTCACCCACGGACTGAGCTCAAGATGGGGGATATATAGGCTGGAATTTATGATAGCTCATTGTCCTGCAGGATAGCAAGGGGTACAGTAGTAAGATGACTTTCAGTCATAAACCGAAGTCTTCAATGAATATTGGATAGTGATGGGAATAATGAACAGTGATGAGAAAGGAGCGATAAATGCAACTAGACAGGAAGAAAAATTACAGGGAAACGCTGGTAGATGGGATACAAATTCCAATATGCCACTTAGCAGAGCACAAGAGACATGAATTTGATCTCTCTGGGTTTCAGCTTCCCTAATCTGCATAATGGGATAAATGACATTTTTCCATAGGATTGATATAAAGTGGAAATAGGCAAACTATGGCTCAAGGGCCAAATCCCGCCGGCTGCCGAGCTTTACTGGAACCCAGCGATGTTTGCCGGTGTACCTGTTGTCTATGGCTGCTTTCACACTACACCAGCAGAGTTGAGTAACTGTGACAGGGACTGAAAATATTCACTATCTGGCCTTTTACAGAAAATGTTGGCTGACCTCTGTTGTAAAGGGTCAATGTGGAAAACCCCTGAGTTCAGTGTATGGCACACAGCCAAGGCTCAATATAAATTTTTCCCTTTCTGCTCTTTGAGGAAGGTCACACTAATTATGGAAGGGACAAGAAAAATGTGGCCTTCACTTCATGACTCTGGGCTTCAGGGAACAAGGTTCATTTTTTCCAGGTTGTGAAGGAAGCAGTATTGTTAGAAGAGAACTGGTCTCAAAATAAGAAGGCAGGGTACGTGTTGGAAGAACTCTCTGATGCTATCAGGAAGTTAAGCTCTACCTCATAGAGGACTTTGAAAACAGAAGCTAATCTAGCCTTGTAAAAAGCATCTGCTACTGTATCAGGTATCAATTAACCAGTCTCTTCCCCCAGAATTAAATTTCTGCTCAAAACAGAAAGCTCTGGGGATACTGACAACTATTATGAGGGAGTGAAAAGAAAAACCAGCTTAATTTTAACAGCCAGAGCTTGTGAATTAAGCAAGGGTACAGGATGGGTGAAGAATCAGATTCTTTCAAATAGAGAGGAAAAGTGCTATTTGAACTGATTTTAAACAGTCTAGAAGAAAAAGTTTACCTATTCTTGGACTCTAATGCTTTGAGATAAGGAAAAGCAAATGGTTGTTTGTAAGTTAAAGACAAAATGAAGTCTGGATTTTTTTTCAGGTTAATCAACCTCCTCTAATTTAGAAACTTCACTACATTCAATTTCACTGAAATTTAAGTAGATATCACCTCATGAAATATTTAAGACAGGGCTTTAAAAAAGGTGAAATCCAACTGGAGCCTAAGAAATTAAATGGAAAATCAATAGTTGTTCATGTACAGCACGGTGACTACAGTTAATAATACTGTATTGTACATTTCAAAGTTGCTAAGAGAATAGATCTTAGAACTTCTCATCACTGGGGCGCCTGGGTGGCTCAGTGGGTTAAAGCCTCTTCTTTCGGCTCAGGTTGTGATCCCAGGGTCCTGGGATCGAGCCCCGCATCGAGCCCCGCATTGGGCTCTCTGCTCGGCAGGGAGCCTGCTTCCCTTCCTCTCTCTGCCTGCCTCTCTGCCTACTTGTGGTCTGTTAAATAAATAAATAAATAAATCTTTAAAAACAAAAAAGAACTTCTCATCACAAGAAAAAGAATTTTTTGTAACTATGTTTGGTAATGGATATTAACTAGACTTACTGCATCAGGCCTCTTGCAATATATGTAAATATCAAATCATTATGCTGTATGTCTGAAACTAATGTGATGTTCTATGTCAATTACACCTTAATAAAAAAATAATAACAACAAAAAGTTGTTCTAGGAAGTATAACTAAGACAATCCCTGAGGAGGGGGGTTCTTGAGAGGACCAGCAGAGCTGTGCGTGAAGTGGGAAGGACAGGTTTTGCATTCCTGAAAAACAGCAAAGACATGTCATCTAACTTTCAGACTCTACTTTAGATGTGTGCATCAAAGTGAAGCAGAAAAGAAAAAGTTCAGTGCTTT
Organism: Mellivora capensis; assembly: GCA_004024625.1. Classification (NCBI taxonomy): domain Eukaryota; kingdom Metazoa; phylum Chordata; class Mammalia; order Carnivora; family Mustelidae; genus Mellivora; species Mellivora capensis. The sequence goes on from PISX010012024.1 coordinate 22,704, forward strand.
GGCTTATGCTGGAAAACTTAACAAAGATAGGGAAACACAGAACCCAAAACAATTTTTTCCACTGAAATATAACATTTCTTCCCTCAAACACATACGTGTACCTCATGGATTGTTAAAACATGCCTATCAAAACAGTCTGCTACCCTTTCAGCTACCTCATATATAACCTATAAACAAAACTTTGAAAAAATAAAAAAGAGTTCAGTGATTAGCACTTTGTAATCACTCTGTAATTTAAAATATTTATAATGGCTCATGAGCTAGAGTTTGAAAAATAAAGACTGGTGCTTTAAAGAGATTTTTGCTTTGAATTTTAATATTGCTCATAAAGCAATTACTTTACTTACATAATACAATAATTTTCACACCTGCAGAATTCACTTAGGAAATATAATAAAATGTACTAGATTTTTTACACAGTAAATATATAATAGCAAGTTCACATTATACTGGATTCTAGACTACTATTTCGTATTTTCTTTCATTGCATTGTAGGTCATTGCATCTGTAGTATAGCAAATTATCACCTTTGAAAAAACAGAATTGCCTAACAATGTTTTTCTCCCTCTGAACTAAAAGCTACACTTAAATGGAACAGGTTGCTCACCTTAAGGATGTTATGCAAGGCCTCCTGTTAGTTTCCCAAAGTGAAAATTTCCATTGTATTAATGAAACACACTTATTTTTCATCACACAAATAGGATGTTATGCTTCATAGATGGTGACACTGAGTTAATTTTCCATCCAACCAAATTCTGGTTGAAACCGTATGCTTGGACACCACTGTAAAAGTTAGTTCTAAAAGACAGGTGTGACTCTAAGATGTAAACTAAAATTTGACTGTTTAAGAGAAAAAATCTAATTCAAAGAACAAATATAGTTGAGAATTTAATTTAGATGATACCAGCTAAGACAACTGCATTTCAATATCCAAAATTGTACTCTAGGTTTTATGTTAATTAGTGATAAAACAATGACTGGAAGCCTGGGAGTTCTTTCACTCATGTGCAAATATCCTGAGGTTCCTTTCAGGGAAGGATGCCACAACCAAGCAGCCTCATTCCGAGCTGTGTAGGGAATACGTGGCTGTCCTTGGCAGTGTTGTGGCATAGGCTAGAGAAGCTATTTAAAGTGGCATTCAACACTTGTGGTTGTGTCAACAGTGACTCAACGGGACATAAGTAAAAGCGTGAAATCCAGGGTGGCAATGACCTCTAGCATCCTGAAACAAAATCCTAGGAGAGTAATGAAATTTCTTCCTGCTATTCTTAGACCATTAGAGCACTTTCCATGGACTTCATGCCTGATCAGTTATCACAAGAGCTGTATTCTGAATAGGTGTCTTACTCGGATGACAAAGTTGCATCTACCCTAAATTACCAAATATGGGTGGAAGTTTATTGTATTTTTGTGCAGGTGGATTTTTGTAACATAATATGCTTTAGTGGAGAGGTGGCAGTGTGTATAAATAACATGCACGTCTCTCTTTCACACACACACACACACACACACACACACACCCCTAGTTCAGGTACGCCTCAGTGAGGTAGGCAATACTACCTGGTTCGCCCACCCAAGACGTGCAAACATCACTACAAACATTAGCTGGATTATATACTTCAGGTTTCTGTTCTTAGTAATATCCAGAGTTCTTTCACTTAGCGCTTTATCAAAATGTTATGATTTAAGGGGAAAAATACATTTGCTTCATGCATTAGCAAAAGAGTTCATGTAAACATAGATGTAGACACAGCCAAAACTAAATAATACATAGGTGAGAAATCTGAAATAGTTCGGATGTTAGCTTTTAGTGCCTCCTGGAAAGGTTCGGGAGGGATGAGAGCGAATGTCTTCCTCTTCCACTGTTCTACCTGTCTCTGTGCCAGTCACTGTACTAATTTGTTCCCCGTGGGACAGTCTGTGTCTAGGTTCTTTATTCTAGCTTGGTCACATCTGTGTATCAAGGCTGACATTGCAATTACAGAGAAGTCTCTGTCTCCTCAAGTTCTTCAAAGTTCTGATGGTAAATTATAGAGTCATCATCAACTCTGTTCCAAGAGATGTGGGGAAAGAGTGAGTTGGGTAGGGCTGAATGCTGCTGATAGATACAGGACGTGCTAGTGGAATGTGCCCACTGTCTTGGCCTGGAGACTGCTTCGTCCTTCTTTGGTCCACTGCTGAGGCAGGAAAAGGTTTAAAGACCAGGCTATTGGAGGGAAAGAATAATTTCCAGGCTGACTGCTACCTTAAAAATCTTTGTCATTCTTGGAATACCTAAATAGGATATTTTTAATGAGGAATGTGTCCTGAGAATTTTGCAAAGCTCTACTGTACCATATAATCTCCCCTATAAAATACAGGAACATTTAATAAGAGTTGGTATATGTATCAATGAAGAGGAAAAAAAAAAATGGGGTTAGGCCAGTGCTCAGTGTCCAGCTAAGCTCACTCTCTAACAAAGCCAACCAGCTCCAACAAACCAACCTGATACAATACGGCATTCAGATTTAGGCCTTATCACATTATAGATTATTGAATGTCATGGAACAACGGGGTTGCTGTCAAATAGAAGAAAACCACCAATGCTAAATCAATGCCAAAATCAAAAAACCTACTGTAATCTATGGTTACTTCATGAATTATACATCAGCAGCTGGAGGGCTTTTTTTTTCCTATGTAATCATGCTTTGATCAATTTTTATTCCAGTAATTCTTTCAGAATCAACTTTGTTGATCATTTTGAAAGTATCTTTCTTCATTAGAAAGGTCAGTTCACAGTGATAGAGCTCAGATAAGGACACTTTAAAGTATTAGTCAAATCCTTCTAGAGTCTTCCAAGTGGAAAGTGTTAAATATTGTGACCATTCCTTCATAATACTTATGCTCACCTAAAATAGTACAACATTCACTTTGTAAAGTCTCTCACTTGAAATAAAGAAAACAAATCTGTTAATAACCAAAGCAGTGTACATGAATTTTCAAAACCAGAATATTTAAATACTCCCAATGTCTGTTTTGTGATAACATTCGATAATGTAGAAAGAACGCCTTGGTTTTGTTTTGGGTTTTTTTTTTAACATTGAAAATGATAATTACTTATTGAGATTTAAAAACCAAGCTTGAAAAGAATCCAAAAATCCTACTCTAATATTAATGAAAACCAATGATTTTTCAAAAGAGATGGAAAAAGTGCTTGAAAATTAAGACAAGCCTTCCTCAAATGGAACAAAAAAGCAAAGAGGAAAAGTGCATGATTCTTGGTTAATTTCTTTTCTTCAAAAATATTCCCATGTAAGGTAATCATTTATCATCCAAACTGGGACACTTTTTAAGAGTGAAAGGAGATGCTCTTAGTAATTAGCCTCAGACAAAAGGCTTTAACCAGGGCATTCTCAGTAAAAGCAGGACCCATGGCACCCTAGGTAAGAGAATGTGTGATGTAAGCTTTTTATCAATTTCCTCCTCGGTTCTCACCATTCTCTCCCTGATCAAATGAGGTCAAGTGGACAAAAAGTGGTGCCGTTTCAGGGCAGCCTTTAGGGGAAAACAGAGGAGCATGGATCTCAAAATAGGACCACTAGAGCTAAGGAATGGAATATTTGAAACATTTTAATCAAAACCCAACATTTTCTATCTCATCTCTCCTTTTTTTTTTTTTTACGCCTAATTTATTCCAGGCTTTCAACCATTTAGTCTGCATGAATTATGTATTTTAGAAAGAAAAAAAAAACCCACATATCTCCAATCTAAACCTCTACAGACCGGCCAAGTTCTTTTAAGGACCTCCGAACCCTTATGCCATGTTATTGGAAGAGCACAAACCTCATCTGTACAGCTGGGCTGCAGAAAGGAAAGGGAAAGAAGAGGAAACAGTAAATGATACAGAAATGACATGACTGGTACACTAATTAGGCCCCTGGCAATCCTAGATTAGAACTTGGGGATTGCACAGGTTCCACCAAGGCACCAAGAGGTGCACTGATATAGGGAGACTTCCATGTGCGCTCACACTGCATCAGTCCGTCTGGGGGCCCGTTGATGGTTCTGATGGCTGCCGTTGTTGTTTATCACAGAGACAGTCCTCGGAAAGCTCAACTCAGAGCTATGTACAGGTGCAGCTGTTACCCCCACTGTGTGTGTGCATGCCTATGTTTACATACATAGACGTCGGCTTCCCTCTCTATCTATAATTTCTCTTTATGCCACTGGCTTTTAGGAAAGACCCACACTAGGACCTGTTTTCACTAACTGAAAGAAACAGAAATAGGATTTTCACTTCTATGAAATGATAACTGCTTCTTTGCTTTATGTCATTTCAGCTTACAAAGGATTTCCTAGGAATGCTCTATTTTCAGATAATGGGGGAAACCTGTACATGTGTATACACACACACACACACACACACACACACACAAATACACAATATGTGAAAGTTCTGTTCTTGGACTAAAAGGAAATAATTGGTGGCTCTGTTACAATATATTTCTTTTTTTTTTTTTCATCCAAAGCATTAGAATAAGTGAACCATACACTGGAAATAGAATGAAAATATTATGCACTCTTTTCCCCCTTTATGAGTACACAGGAGTTTTTATTTTACTTGGATTTATTTTCTTTTCACTATTTCTGTGACTTGAGTTGCCCACACTCTAATTGAGTTGGAAGGCTGAGTGTGGTTCTCAGGGAGTTATCACCAATAGGGCAAATAAATAGGAACCATCCCCTGAGACACAGCTTTGACCTCTGGCTGTCCCAGAGAGCTATAGTCCCAGCGGCAGACTCCATACAGCTGTTCCTACAATACAGGCCTCTCTCTTGACCCAAAATTGTCTAAGGTCTGCTGAGCCTTCCCATGCTTGCTTGAGGTGTTGTGCTGTGCCAAGCCAATGGGCCAGTGGGGATGGTCATGTGGGTGTGTGCAGGCAATGAGCTGGAGGCAGGTCTCCTTCCCATGACTGTATGCATTCTCCATGGGATCAACGTCACTGTCAGTGGAAGAAAATTGGTTCTTGAGGGGAAGGGTGAAAAAATCTTAGATGTTACAGCAGTCTGTAGCTCTCCAAGCTCCACCCTCGTGACAAAATCTTATTCCTTAGTATTTTCTCTCTTTAGGGAGAATTTAAATTTAACTTAATTTTTCTCCTTAGGGGGCCATTAATGAAAAAAGGTTGAGAAATAATTCTCTAGTCAATCATCTTCCCTTTCCTGAGGGAAGGCAGTGGAGGGAAGAAGAAAGGGAGAGAGGGAGAAAGAGAGGAGGAGGAGAGAATGGGGAAAAGCCTAAGAGGATGAGGGAGGAATCCTTAGTCAAGAAAGCGATGGCTGTGGATACCTAGGAGAAGCGGGAAGGGAAGCTGACAAGAAGCAGAGCCTCACCCTCCACCCTGGACCATGCCCAACAGGGTTGCTGTATGGTTCTCACTGTATGGGTTCAGATGAACAGAGAAGTCTTTCTGCAGCCTTATATTGTTCTTATTAAATAAGGGCTAAAGTCTAGCTTCCTGACCTGACACTTGAGACGGGCCCGCTGGCCAGCACTGTCCCCGAACACCATATCCATGTCTGCGCCCAGGCTGAGGCTTGCCTCAGGAGGCTGAGCCCTCTCCTAAGTGCTTTGCCTGAAGACACAGCTGATGTCCTTTGTCCTTGACCTTCTTTAGAGAGCTAAAGTGAAGGCACTGTCTAGTACTGAGTCTCTTTCCTTTCGGCTCTCAGGTAGGCCCTGCTCCTTGTTGGTTGCTGGTTTCATTTCATCACAAAGAAAGACCATCCCATGTGCCATAGGAACGGCTTCCCTTAAAGGCTTTCAAACACCTCTTAGAGTGAAGTTACCTATAATGCAAAATTTAAAGGCAAACAGCTACTGCAGTCCCTTTGGGAAAAGGCCCAAGAAAAGGGAGAAAAAATATTTCCAAGCCAGAGGCTGACTAAATTGCCCAGGGCTGGAAGAGATACAGGATCAAGTCTAATTCCAATTCACTGACCAGGAAACTGGCAGCCAGTTAAGTCCATCTTCTCCCCTTGCACATTCCTATGAAAGGCATGCCAGAAGCAGCAATTCCATGTCATGGTAACCCAGAGGTCTGGGCCAGCCCTCCTGCAGGCGCACTTGGTGGGCCCCACACTCACAAATTGCCTCAGATGTCAACTTTGTATGTTATCTCTACGTGAGGGTATACACAGTCACCAACATAAACTAACAAGACTGAAAGAACCCAAAGTCCATCATACAGATATAAACTCGTGTCACGTTACCAGATCGTACTGCATCACAGAAAACTATGAAAGGACACTTTCTGTTAGCCCTGTTATTATTTTGTGAAAAGCACAATTATATTTCATGTTCTTCTGTGTATGTGTAAAAATGTTAATTTGTGAAATATTGGCAGTGAAGAGATACCTGTTTAAATTCTGTTTTGGTATTTTTTTCAGTTGTTTATATACTACAAAGTTCAATTAATAGAAGCGACACCAAGAAGCACGTTCTGTAAGAGCCAAGTTGTTATTTTCAGGGTCATTACCCAAGGACAAAACACAGCAGGTCAAGGGGCCTTGCAATAATTTTGTATATCATAGTCAATGCACATAGCTTGGGCTGAATGACTATTACTGAATTGATTACTGGGTATTTATTCCATGTCACTGAATAGGTATTTTAACCTCTTGTGGAATACTTGATAGAAAAGGTCAAGTTTTTCCTTCTATGCTAGGGATTTGGCGGGTAAACTCATAACTTCAAACTTCATTACAGAAATATTCGATAAATCATAAAAGAAAAATGAAAAGGGAAGAAAACAAATGGTTTCAAAGATATGAAATTCCTGGTCAAGCTAAGAAAATATATTTTAAATTCTGGAGAGAAGGGAGTGTTTTTCTACAGTCCACTTTAATGTGTGTTGCCCACACAGAGCATTCTATATATGTTCAACTCAACTACCCAACTGAATAAGCAATCATTGCAGAGGCAAGGTAAACAGCTATTCTCCTCCAAAGATATCTCAACTCCTAAGCAAGTTAGGGAAAACACACAGATTCCAAGCATTCCAACACGAGAGCTTCATAGCATAAGCAGGATCCTGATGTACCCATAACCCAAATAGTGAGGGCTAGAGTATCATCCTACTACAGTTTTAGCAAAACAGATTGTTCCTAAGTTGTAAAAATACTATTCACACATAGCACTCACTTCATCAAGAATTATTCTAGAGAAATAACAAGTTATAGGATTGCAGAAGAGTACAGGAAAAGGTAGTGATTTATATAAGACATCACACCGAGCTGTTTTCAAAAGGTTCCAAACCTCAGACAAATGAACAATACTTTCACTAAACGACCATGTAATCAAATGTAAGTAATTTCTATTATATTTCACCGTTCAAACAGAGAAGAAAATGTAGATCTTGAAATAAACAGATACCAATCCCTTATGAAAATTTAGTAAAGCATCTACTTGGGTTGGCAAAGATTCACTTGGCTTGATTAATAATTTGGAAACAAATTTATTATTTATAACTACATTAAATTTCCCCAAACCAATGTCCTGAGCTGCAGGGTATAGTTTGTAGGTGGATCTCTTATCCGTACATACATAATTTGAAGGGAGTTCCAATAATCATTCTGACATGCAGGTGTATAGAACAGTGTACTGTAATACGCCATTATTAAATTCTAAAATCTCTATTAAATTTTACATTCTAAAACTCAATTAAATTCTAAAATTTAGAGATTCGGTGAACTCCTTCATCTGGGAAGTCAGGTTATTGACCGTATTCTATCCTCAAGGGAAATGCTTCAGAAAAACAAATGTATATGGGACGCCTGGGTGGCTCAGTTGGTTGGACGACTGCCTGTGGCTCAGGTCATGATCCCGGAGTTCCGGGATCGAGTCCCGCATCGGGCTCCCAGCTCCACAGGGAGTCTGCTTCTTCCTCTGACTTTCTCCTCGCTCATGTTCTCTCTCACTGCCTCTCTCTCAAATAAATAAATAAATAAATCTTAAAAAAAAAAAAAGAAAAACAAATGTATATACCTTCAAATCTTTTCTATAACAGTACTTAATTTTAGATATGTGTTAATAACACTGTTATAAGCAAATAAGCCATATTACCCTGCACATTTCCTTTGGTTTAGCTGCTGATTTTTGCATATGTGGCTGACACCCTTTGGAACATCTGATGGAACAATGACTTAGACCACAGTTGCCTAAAGGTCTGAAAGAGTTCATTTAGCATCCAAAACACTCCTTTAGATCCAGAGTTTGTCTCCTTCATCTTTAAAATGCACTCTATACTTTCAGCAGTGACTCAAATATGTAACCTATCCCTTGACACTGCAATGAACAGTAACCTTTCTCAACCCAAACCCGCAAGTGTAGCACATTTCTTTCTTTCTATGGATAAAGAAAAGTAAACATTATTCAGAACGACAAAAAGACCTAGTTGAAATCTTTCCGTTTGCTACAAGAAGTGCATTTCCTCATTATGTACAACAGAGACATATTTTATTCCACCCACTTCCACGTTCTGGTCAGAAAGTAAAATGCCTTTAGAAGTCACCAGGATGCAACACTAGGCATATCAAACAGGGCAGAAGCAGTTTTACGACCGTCTGCCTTCAGTTGATTGTTTACATAATTTACATGTTGTAAATTATCATATACGACCTTAATTTCCAGTCAAAAGGCACATATGGTCCATTACATTTCCATCATCTTCACTGGTTTTTAAGAAAGAACCACTGGAAAACTTCAAAGCAATTTAAAGAGTTCACATGATGACACGTTTTTCTGCTATTTTTCTTTTCTCTATTCCATATTCTACTTTCATCTAATATGCACAAAATACCAACACGAAGCCTCTGCAGTTCAAGACGACTCTTGACATTGTGTTCACAATTCATATTGCAATACAAAAAACTAAATATATGGGATGAAAATCAGTTTGAGCTAACCCTCAAAGTTGTAAATAAAATTAGATAAACAGCATCGTGCCGTTGAATTAAATGCTGCAAATCGTGGCAAAACAAACTTACTCTGAGATTGGGATGCATGCAGGCACAATGGAAACATGAATTTACCTTGGTGGTAAGCAACCATGATGAGCTCTGAGGTAAGGTAATACGTCAATTGTGGAAAAAAACGATACACCCACAGTCAGAAACACCACCGTCAGAGCAGACCTCGCGAGGGAGGTAAATGGATGCACTGTGGACATTGACTCGCTCCTTACACAGCTAAAGGAGACGGCCCTTTTCTCAGGCGTGGGGCCTAGCAGCCCTCTGAGCTACATGGGGTCACACTCTCTCTTTCACTGCTCCTCTAGAGAATCAGGCCAGGAGGCACCTCCTCTATCTTCAAGGACAGACCTCGCCTCTGTCCAGGAAGGAGCCCAGGCCCCAGCCTTCCGCAGGACCCCAGTGCTCTCCGCAAATTCCAGCCACCACCACCATGCAGCGCCACCGCCACCAGAACCTTCCAGACTCTGTTGCCCAGGCCTGTCCTGCCTGACCCCACATCCATAGTTAAGACAGAGTAAGCCACCGCGTGCCATTTCACAGGAAGAGTAACTCTGACTACAACAGCTTCTGGAAAGTGTTTCTCACCCAGCAGGCACATTCTGTTCTGTCTTACCAGAACATCTCAAAAGAGGACAGTCATGCTCCCTGGAAGGGAGGCAACCCCTTTTCTGACCGCACACCGAGGAAAGCAACACTCCGCTTTTCATACCTTTGCAGCCACTGACGAGTTAGGTTTCTCCAGCAAGTCCCAGAGCTTCTTCCGCTTCTCCGGGCAGCAGGTGTTATCAAACTCTTCTCCCTCCCGCTCTCGCATGGTCTCGGCCTCCCGCCTCAGTTCTTCGTTCATCTGCTCCTTCTTCTGATGATACCTGGCTTGGCAGCAGGACTCCAGGTAGATCTCGTCAATCCCCCAGTAATCAAGCTCTTGGCCAAATGAGAGAGCGCACATTTCTTCCATCATATGGAGTTTGCCCGTCCGGTAGAAGTTTAAAATGGAAGTGAAGGCCCCCGGGTGCCGGTCAAAGAAATACTCGTTCTCGCTGAGGTTGTAGTCATCGCACACCTCCAGGAGGCTCTCGTGCGTGTTGCAGTCCCGGAGCTTCCCCAAGCGCGTCCGGGGCAGCCGGTCCAACGTTCTCCACAGGACTTCGTGGTTGAGGCCGCCCACGTTGATTTTAACCCTCCGCGAGCATGTCTTGCTCCTAATGATGTCCACAGGTTCTGGTGGAAGGGACAGTGTCGATCTTGAAGTCTTCCTGTTTAAGCCAGGGGGGACCTTTTCTGCCATTTTGAACTGGACAAAGCCACAGAGCCAGGCTCCTCGAAAGAATGAGCTGTGGGAGTGTCAGCTGAAGCGATAGCCCTCTGAGGCAGGCATTTCCACCAACACAACTGGGAAAAAAAGGAACAACAATCACTTGGTTACTTCCATTTCCCTAAAGCATTTCCCGTTCTTTGAGATCGCTTTGTTGTTCATGCACAACCAGGAGGTCGCATAGTAATTACTGTGTATTAAGGGAGATAGAAATCATTGCCTCAAGGCATGAGAAAAGAGAAAAAGACAATACAATATGCTTCACACACAGAAGAGGCTGTGTATTCAATTTTATACATCTAGAAGGTGGTAACTCCCAAATTTATCACCCGAGACCACTTTCTCAAGCTCTGGACTAACAGATCTACGTGTTGGTCATCTCGTTCTAGATGAACAACCTGCACGTTACACTAACCTGCTCACATCTCCAACTCGCCCACTAGTTCCTGTTCCTTCTCCATTTCAGATTTCTGGCCCTCCACAACCCCACAGCCAGCCACCTGAGCTAAAACTCTGTGAAGTCCCGATCGATCTGCCTACATCCAATTAGGAACCAGGTCTTAACCAACTGCACCTTCTAAACATTGCTTCAGTGCTCCACCACCATGACCCAGTCCCTGTTACCCTTGAACCATGATTTTGGTTCAAGCCCTCATCACCTCTTGCTTACATTTCTACAACAGCCTCTTAAATTGGGTCCCAAACTCTGGTATTGTCAAGCTAAAAACCTTTCTCCACATAGCTACTAGAATGATCTGCTAAGATACAAAATTGGCCCTTTCCATGCTTTCAATCCTACAAAGATTCATCATTACTGACAGTATAAAGAACAGTTAGCCTTATTAGGTCTGGCCTACCCCTCCACCCTCACCTCTCACCCCTCCAACATCACTATATTCCAGCAACCCCAGACTACACACATCCTTCTGTCTCAGGTTTCTGGAGCTTTCTTCATGCTGTATCCTGGAAGGGCTTCTACCTTTCCCATTTCCTTTTTACTAACTGCTGCTTGCTCTTCAAGACTCATCTCAGACATCAATCACATCCTCCAGAAAGCCTTCTATCATATCCCTCCTCTAGGATCATGAAACCTCTGTGAAGGTCACTTCTGTTTCATCATACCAATGCAATAACACCTTTCCCACAAGATGCTGGGAGCTCTTAAAGACAAAGTCTTTTGTATCCTTACCACTGAGCACTTATAGATTGTGAGAGCTTTTTTTTTTTTTTTCCGAAAGATTTTATTTATTTATTTGACAGACAGAGATCACAAGTGGGCAGAGAGGCAAGCAGGGGTGGGGGGAGAGGAAGCAGGCTCCCTGCTGAGCAGAGAGCCCGCTGTGGGGCTGAATCCAAGGACCCTGAGATCGTGACCTGAGCCGAAGGCAGAGGCTTAACCCATTGAGCCACCCAGGCGCCCCTGTGAGAGTTTAATAAATGTTAAATAATGAATCAATTCTTTGTTTTCCACAAAACAGCTGACAAAAGATCTAATAGGGCTAATGCTTATGGCCAGAAAAATGCATAAATGGGGTTATTTGAATGACCTGCCTAAAATGAATCCATGTTTACATGTTAAATGTGTATATGTTTGTGTGTACATAGTATGTCAGAATGTGTGTGTGTTTGTATTCTTTTGCTCCACAGCTTTTTCTCCTGGGTACTAATTCTTTAAGGCATAATTGCTCTAGTTAGTCCCTCTTGTTGATCTATTATTTTGATCTTCAGCATCAAGGATCTTCTTATTTGATCTACTCCTATGTTTTTGCAGAAAATCATGGCGCTTCAAGCAATACATCCAAAACACCGCTTTTAATGTAAAACACCATGTTTCATAGCCAATGCCCTTATACCAAGGGGGAAAACTCTTAGATTTAAGAGGTCCTTATAATTAGAACTCTCTCCTAAGATACACACCAATGTCTGCATGTCTCTGATTTTCTCCACTCCTGTAAGTTAAATTTATTTCTCCATCTGGAAGTATCCTCTGAAATTAAAATAAGTCACATTTATGAAAAAAAAAAAGGTGGCTGGACTATGTAAGAAATGTTTCCTATACGACCCATCAATACACCTGAATTGAGAGGTGTTTTTTTTTTTTTCCAACCACATGGTGACAGAAATATGTTAGGTAAATACATACACACTGTCATCACAGATGACAAAAATACCTATTTTTACAAAAACAATGATGAGCCACAGTGACTGGGCAAATAACTTAAATTCTCTGAGCCTCAATTTCTTACTCTGCAAAATGAGGATATCAGTATCTACCGTACCACAGCAGTATTATGATGATTCAATGAGATAGTTTATGTGAGGTGCTCACTACAGGGATAAGAAAATTTATATTTCTCATGTTAAGTTTGCTTTCCAGTCACTAAAAGGAAACTGAGATTAAAAGCTACCCTAGTGTCTATTAAGTAAATGCTAGCAATTAACTGTTTCCCTATTCATATGTTCTGTCTTCTCCAGTAAATCTTAAGTCCGGAAGGTGAAGAACTGTTGGTCCCACCTTTTCTGAACCTCACAGCATGTATCTTGGATGCCACTGACCCCCATGTCCAAATTTTGTATTCGGGTGACAAGGGAATATGTATATATACACATACACAAAATTGAGCAACAGTATCAGGATCAGGGAAAACAAATGAAAATATTAGAGATGGGGCAGTTCCAGTAGTGAATCTGATTGTTTGTTCTCCATTAAATAACTTGGTTGTAGACTCCATGACATCTCAGCAATTCACATAGATTATGTGAACAGTCCACATGAATAATAAACAAAGGCTAATCCCTTCTTAATTTGGCTACAAATATATATAAAATGAATTTATTCTTTCTGGAATATCATGTCATCCTAATATGAAAAAGGTAAACAGGTTTGGAACTGACCAGAATATCAGATGAGAGGTTTTCTGAAAAGGGTGAGAACAAACCCCAGCACTGACATAAACATCTCCTGCTCCAGTGCCAGGGCTTAGTGGGACTGGCTTTCTTATAAAAGTCATTCTTAGGGGCCTGGGTGGCTCAGTGGGTTAAGCCTCTGCCTTCGGCTCAGGTCATGATCTCAGGGTCCTGGGATCGAGCCCCGCATCGGGCTCTCTGCTCAGCAGGGAGCCTGCTTCCTCCTCTCTCTCTGACTGCCTCTCTGCCTACTTGTGATCTCTCTCTCTCTCTCTGTCAAATAAATAAATAAAATCTTTTTACAAAAATCATTATTAAAAGCATAAATGCTATGTCATAGTCACCATTTGTCTCAGATAATTTCACAGATAATTTTCAGTAACTTTTCCTTTTTGTACATTGTATGTCTCAAGTGAAGAGAGGTCATAAGACTTAAATTTCACAGTATCTCTTTTACTGATCAAAAACTTTCTATTATAGGAAATCCAGTGTTGACTGCAAATCCCAGAAAAAAAGGCAGCTGAAATTCAATGCCGCGTCTTCAAAGCAGGGGTAGAGAAACTTAGGGTGAGAGAATGTGACCCACTGATTTGATTTTCTTAAGACTTAAAGATGGTCTGCTCTGATTACTGTTACTGTGGTTGAAAGTTTTTATTTTCCTTTGGCAGAAAGTTCTGCTTGTTATCTGATAAGAAGTGCAGGCTTAGAGGCCCAAGTTCTGGAGCTGTTGAAGAGCTCTGAACAGTGTTGAGAGAGTTCCTCAGGTGCCCAGAATAATCATGGAAAACAAATTGTTGCCTCTGGAGCCTGTAGTTGAAGTCAAGTACAGAGGACGGTACCTCAGAAATGCACTCAGCCTTTCTGTCTGGCCTCCTGCCTGTCATTCTCCCTCTCATTTCTTCCTCTGTGGATTTCCTCTCCCACCTTCCTGTCTGTCTTGCACCATACATTGCTTACCTTTCTCCCATTGCTTTCCCTCTCTTCTGATCTTGTTCCCTAGATTTTTCTGTCCTCAGAGCCTTTGACGAACCTCAAAACCAAACTATATAATTTCAGACTTATACCCACTTCAAAAATTTTTTGAAGGCCTTAATATGAAAATCTCTTAAGCAGAAAACACCACATCTCCCTCCAGAAGAGGAGAAAAACATGGGTATTGAGCTGCTCTGTAGGGGAAGTTGTATGAGCTTTCACAGGGGCTCCGCTCTGAGCCTCAGGACCCCTGGGTCCAGTTGGGCTGAGTTTCTGCCTCCCCTTACCCTTCTGGTTGGACTTGTTTCCTCACCCATTAAACAATGGCATTTTATGCCTACAGATCATTAATATCCTATGACACTTGGCTAATCTTTCCTCCCACTATGATTCTGTGATTTTTACCACCCTCCACTCCACTCATTATCTTCACTTTAGATAAAAGTGAACATATCCTACTACCTCAGAGTCAATGAAAATTTTTTTTTCCTGATTTCTTTAAAAAGAGGTGGTTTCCGTGTTTCCTTTCAAGAAACCCTTGAGTATTTACCAGAGCTTGAAACTACCTTCAGAACATCATAAAAGTTTCACTTCTATTATTTAATGTTTAGTTCATTTTCCATTATTTTGACTTTTCATTTTTCATCTATGTTCTTTTCCTCTATATTAATTTTACTTCTAACAATGAACCTGTCAGTTTCCTCTGGGTTAGGTACTGTGTCTTGACACTCTTAAGAGCTCGCAAAATTTATGTTTTTAATTTTAGTAATTAAAATGGATATGATGCGCCATTTTCTCACATTTAGCTTTATAAGTGAAATTATGTCTATCATCCTCATTTTACTCCATAAAAATGTATCATCTAGTTCAATTTAGTATAAAAGTATACTATAAAATGTACTAATTCAATGTTCAAATGATGTAGATGTTATGCAACTGTGTAAAATTTATATGCATTAATGGTTACAAACTGAATACTTTTTTTTTTTTAAAGGAATAGATCTGTTTTATTTAACAGACAGAGATCACAAGCAGAGAGAGAGGAAGGGAAGCAGGCTCCCCACTGAGCAGAGAGCCTGATTCGGGGCTTGATCCCCGGACCCTGGGATCATGACCCGAGGAGAAGGCAGAGCCTTAACCCACTAAGCCACCCAGGTGCTCTGACTTTTTTATTTCAAGGGCAAAATCTCAGTGAACCTTTTCTTATGGCAGCTTGTTGATTTATTTCACCTCACTTGATTAATTGAAAAGTCAAGCTTGTAACAATCAGTCGACCCGTGCAAATGTACTAAAATTCCCTTCATTAGTCTGTTGGAGAAAAAAGCGACTCTTTAAACAATAAACAACAACAAACATTCTCGTTTTGCACAGCTGCACTGTGCTCCTACCAGCAGCGTGAAATTATGCTGCCAACCCGTTCAGGGCCAAACCTGACAAAACACAACTTTTGGATCATGGCATCGTAATTACAGCTTGAGACTCCAGGTTGCGGCGGCTGCGGGGAGGGGGTGGGGAGGTAGTTTACTGTACTCTCAAAAATACTACCATTATGTCATATACTTGACACTTCCTTCGGGTAGCAAGGCACGATAAGTCCCATGTGTGATCCTGTGAAGATGCAAAGCCAATCCTTTTAAAGATCTAAGCGATGTTTAACATTTCATTTCTATGTTGCTAGTACACACTGAGCAGGCATTTGCACACAAGCAGCTCTGAGACCTTAAAGTTGAAATCACTTTATGTAGAGCTAAAGCATTTTCTTAAATTTTCATGTATGGTATTAAGTAGTAAAGAAATCTTTTTTGGTAACAGCTATGTCTGGTTCAGAGAGCCACAAAGTTATATACATAGTAGAAACCTGGAGAGAAAAGCACTGTAACTATGAGTTGAAAATATAATCAATGGGGCGCCTGGGTGGCTCAGTGGGTTAAAGCCTCTGCCTTTGGCTCAGGTCATGATCTCAGGGTCCTGGGATCTAGCCCGGCGTCTGGCTCTCTGCTCAGCAGGGAGCCTGCTTCCCCCCCTCTCTCTCCCTGCCTCCACCTACTTGTGATCTCAATCTCTCGGCCAAATAAATAAAAAAATAAAATCTTAAAAAAAAAAAAGAAAAGAAAATATAATCAATGCTTCTTAAAAAAAAGTTTTAGTACTTCCTGAAATCTTTGAAATGACTTCCAGAATTTACTAATAAAAAAAAAGTTATAACGAGTTAAAAATGAATCAGATTCACTGGAGAAAGATAGTACTTTAAAGGAAAGTCCTGGAAACTCAGTTATCCTAGGAAATTAAACAAACCCGCTGAATTACTTCAGAACCTGGCCAGAAAGATCAATGAATTTCATAGTGTTTATTGTTTTTTAATATATCAAATTCTAGTAATAACTGATACATTGCCCTTGTCATCCGAAAGGTGAAAGGCAGCATTTCTTTTCTGCAATCAAAAGCTGTTAATACCAATATGTTCCTTGATTTTAGCACAAATATTCAGTCCTTAGTTTAAAAAAAATCCAGGACTTTTATCCTTGATATAACCGATGCTTTTTTTAGATACACTCAAACAAAATCCTAAAAGCTTTGCTTTCAGTGGTCAGAGGAAGCATTGTGTTGCAATAAGAAGGGGAAAAGACAAGTAATACGTAGAATATGCAATATGAGTGTCTTTCAATATCACAGATGTCTCTGAATAACCAAATTTATAAATAAACCATTTTATTTAGACACATAATATGATTGTTCTTCATCGGAATAGAGAACTATTTAAATAATTAGATCCCATATATATATATATATATGTTTGCTATAATTAGAGAGTAAAACACTAGGTTTGCCTTTAGAAACAGGGTTTTTTTTATAAGACATAGCTGACAAAAATATCCTTCTCTACTTTGAAAAATATAATACTGATATTATAATGCAACTTGGGCCTTTTATAAACTACAAGGTATAGTCGTGGCTTGAAATTTTCAGTCTGTTTCCAAACACACAAAAAGGCTAAAACATTTAGAGGAACATTCAGCCATTCAGGTGATAGAAGATTTTTCTATTATGTAGGTAAAAATGCCCTTTACATTGGGGCTCAAGATGTGTTCTTTTGAATGTTTCTTTTTGCAAACATCTTCCCAGAGTCACAATGCAGTGAAGGGGATAAATAAAGATGAAAGGCGATGAGAAAAATGAAAAAGGCAACCAATGGAAAAACTACTGGTGCCACTGAAAGGAACAAAAACAAGGCTGGGCCACCCTGTCATAACCTGGTAAAAACCACAAACTTCAGTTCTATGTGGATGACACAATCTTCAATTTGGGAGATGGACTTAAATTTCATATACCCTCTGGGTGTTTGGCCCAAGTTAGATTTAGCCTCTATAAAACCAAGTAAAAAAAATATTCATGATATTTGGAAAGGATTTGAATATTTATTAGGTTTCTTCCAATAAAATTAGTTTTTAGATCATGGAATGGTTGATCTGGAATGTTCAGTAGTAATATTCTTTTTTCTTTTTAAAAGTTTTATTTATTTGACAGAGAGAGACACAGCAATAGAGAGAACACAAGCAGGAGGAGTGGGAGAGGGAGAAGCAGGTGTTCCACCAAGCAGGGAGCCTGACTCAGGGCTTGAACCCAGGACTCTGGGATCATGATCTGAGCTGAAGGCAGATGCCTAATGACTGAGCCACCCAGGAGCCCCCAGTAGTAACATTCTTGACAAGGGATGTTTCTCTCAGTTGGGCTCCACTTAATAGCAAAAATACAATTTCCAATTACCTTCTGGTCCCTTCTCATAATCGAACATGTTACAGGCAACGTGGTTTTCATTAAAAGTGTAAATAGTGAGTCTGAGCTGAGATTAGTTTCTATGACCTAAACATTATACCATACTTTATATCCCCTCAGTTTGGAGAGTAGAGTTACAAAATGTGGCAAAGGGAACTTGTATATGTTCTAGTCCAATTCCTCATTTCCAGGTTTCCAAAACAAGATCCAATGAGGTCATGTGACTTGGCTGATCTCTCTTTCTGGTAGCTGCTGAACTTGGACTAGAACCCAGATCTATAAATGCCTATGTAAGTCTCTTTCTATTACATCCCACCTCATTATTCTTTGCTTCACCTTATAGCCCATTTTTAAAAGCTTTTATTTCTTTGTCTACCCCCATATCAAAATACTGATTCAAACTACACTAAGCTGAGATGTGATATTTCCTTTATATTGTTGATTTCTTTAAAGGCTAATGGCTATAGTCAGGCAACTTGATTGTGCTCTTATGAAGAGAGGTGAACTTCACAGAATCGTTCTTTCATTACCTCTCTCTTTTGAGTACTAGTTCTTATGATAACTACCCCCTTCTGCTGTGGATCCCTTTAGTCAATTCTGGACACTGCAGCCCCAACACCAGCAGACTGGGGTCACTTCCTACAGAAGATGTTCCCATGCTTCCCACTCTCCGGATAAAGACACGCTACATACAAAGACTGCAAGGTCTGGCATCGACTTCTCTCTGCAGTTTTCCATCATGTACGTTACTCCCTCTCATTCTGTGTTCTGACTTTTTCATTCATTTCTTTTCATGTGCTATTCTTCTACCACAAGGAATTTGCACATCTTCTATTTTCTCCCCTCTTCGCCTTCAGATATCAACTCAAGAATCACATCGTAGATAACATCCCCTGATTACCTTGACTATAAAATAATCTTATTTTAGAACTTACATAGAATTAGGTGCCTTGTACCTATAGCACTTGTCACGACAGCAGTTTTGTACTTGTTGGGATGAGTAATTTTTTAAGATTTTATTTGTTTATTAGAGAGAGACAGCACAAGAGAGAGCGAGCATGAGCAGGGGGGAAGGGCCTAGGGAGAGGGAGAAGCAGGGTCCCCATTGAGCAGGGAGCCTGACTCGGGGCTCCATCCCAGGACCTGGGATCGTGACCTGAGCTGAAGGCAGATGCTTAACTGACTGAGCCACCCAGGCACCCCTGGGATGAGTATTTTGACTATTTGATTAATACGCATTCTCTTCAATAGACTCTAAGTTCTTTGAAGGCAGGGATCATGTCTCATTTTTTCACCACTGTATCCCAAGTGCTTGGCATGAAGTAGACCCATCATGATATTTTTGAATGAAAAAGCAAATGATCAGATTTATATTTTACTTAACATTTATTTAAAAATCATATTCTCATTCCAGCTACTCCATATGACCTGCCACTCCCCAAATCCAATGTGACTTTCATGTCTGAAAGGCTCTTTTCTGCATTCTCCATCTGATAAATCCTTATTCATTATTCAAGATTAAGAAAAAATATTTTGTTCTAGGGTGAATTAATCTCTTCTGCCATAATGGATTAAAAGTTGTTCTATATGTTATAATGCTTTTATCTTGTATCATAACTATTCATTTATTCATTCTTTTTATTCATTCATTCAGCAAATATTTATGAGCTCTACTCTGCCAGAGGTGCAGTCTCTGACATCATGAGGCAGGCTTATATTCTAGTGGAGGTAGATAGGCATTCTACAAACAAACACACAAGCAACTGACTACAACTGTGAAAAAAACTACAATGGAGAAGAAGGTTCCATGTGAGCTTTAACTGAAAATACCTTTTTGGCTGTGAGTTCTTAAACGTATTAAGCTTCTCTTATCCATATTTGCAACTTTGGCATGCAAATGCTTAACAAATTTTGTAGACTGTCCAAGAGAATGAATGAATGAATGAATGAATGAATGAATGAATGAATAATGAATTTCAAGGCACTATTATTCTTATTTTTGGTCAAATGTTTTGGTTAACATCATCTAACATCAGTTTATTTTGGTGACTTCCAATTTGTTTAGAAGTTCTACTGGCCCTTATTTATCTATCTTGACAAGGCCTGGGTTCAAGATAAGAACTAGGTTTTTTGGCCATTTGTAGGGAAGAAGTGATAAATAAAACTCTAACAATTATTGTTGTCCCAATTGGAATATGCTACCTAAAAACACTACTGGGCCTAATAATGTTCCAGCAGACCCTGGGTGACCACCTGTCAGATATGTGCAGAAGAAACTCCTACCCTGTTGTGAGATGGAGAAGATGGCCTTCAAAGTGGCTTGTATCACTCAAATTTTATTGTTCTATAAGATTTAAGTGAATACCACTCATCTAGATAGTCCACTGGATAGATAAAGAATAGGGAAAACCTCACCCTTTCAATTTCCTTTTTTTTTTTTTTAAGATTTATTTATTTGTTTGAAAGAGAGAGAAAGAGTGTGAGCTTGAGTGCATGTAAGTGTGGGGAGGGAGCAGAGGGAGAGAATTTTCAAGCAGACTCCCCGCTGAGCGTGGAGCCTGACATGGGGCTCCATCTCATGTCCCTGAGATCGTGACCTAAGCTGCAACCAAGAGGGGGATGTTCAACCGACTGAGCCACCCAGGTGACCCCACCCTTTCAAATTCTTAAGTTTAAAATTTTGCAAAAGTGAATTTTCTATTTCTCAGTATAAGCCAAGAAACAGAAATATGCAAGCCAGAAGAGACAATGAGATTGAATTTCCACTAATAAGAAAATAAAGTAAAAGAAAAGAAAGTATCAGAGTTAGTGAGTTCTCTCCCCCCCACCCCCGCCAAGAGGTAAGCTTACATCCTTTAACAACGATCTTTTCTCTTTCTAAGTAATATAAAGTATTGCCATGGAAAGACTATATGAAGAGGACAAAATTTAATCAAAGGAATGACCCAATGGTAATGGAAATACAAGCAGAGCAGTATTTGGGTTGGGAAAATAGCTTAAGTTGAAAGGTAGAAATCTTTCCCAACATATTCAAATCACAATATGTGGGTAGCCACATCTTCAGACTCAAAGGAGACTATGGCCAAAAGTTGCCTTAGGATGCTCAGTGTAGCCAAAGCCATAGTCCCGACTGTCCATGCTCAAAATACTGTCACGTGTTCTATCTTCTAGCATGGAAAAACAGTTTCTAACAGATCAATGGTATCCTTCATTAATGAAACTAATTTAAAAAATCAGAATGAGTTACAAGTAATCGTACGCTTGATTTTTATTCTGTGCATTAAGTAGAAAAGGAAAGAGGCTCACTGAACTACAGACATCCATCTCCACATCCCTTATAATTAATGCTTTCCATCCACCCTTGTCATCAGTGAGGATCATTAAACACCATTTATTAAGCATCCATCTGTGTATGGCACTTTATAAATATTCCTCCCCTTGCCCCTGCTCCCTTTCCCAATCTACCATGTGTCTCTGTTGTATAAAATGCTAGGGAACTACAATGATAATAAATAATTAATGGTAAGAGCATAAGGCAGATGGATGAGATGACCTACTAACATCTAAGAATCTTAGGATGCTAAATTTACTGCTAATAATATAATTTAGCACAATTTGATAAGAAAATATCAAAGCATTTGATGAGGAAAATGAGCTAATCATATTCCATCAACATTTTCTAAAATAAAAATGTGAAAATTGGGACCACAGATGGACTGATTGAAAGCCTTGAGTTCATGTGACTTATACCAGATGATACAGTCTTGAAATAAATAATGTGGAAAACAGTGTGGAAAAAAATAATAAAAATTATGGCTGTGATAGCACAATAGGGAATGTCATTTTGAAGCAAAGGTGAAAATATTCACAAATAAAGGACACCTATTATTTTCATTGAATGGACTAGTACATTTAAGAACGATGAAACTATGGACTTCCCCCCCTTTTTTCAGTTCTTCTTTAATGTTGTCATATTATTTTCCCAATGTTTTTTCTTCAAGGAAAGAGTCAATAATATTGGGTTTAGGTATGGTGATATTTAAAGCATTCTTTTTTCACTTCTACAAGCCTCATGTAGTCAGAATTATAGTCCAAGAGTATGTCAAGGTGAAATAAGCTATTGCTGTAAGATTCAGATTTATAATTTGGATTTTATTTCAGCTTAAGATCAAAATGTCCATAAGTAGAAACTGTATTTCCTAGAAAGTAAGGATATTCTTGGAGATGTATATGAAGGAAAGACAAAGTTATGATCTCATTTGCTTTGTGAATTTTGTTAATTACCATTTTTATCACCTACCACATGTTGGGTGATTATTATATGCAGCCACTATGCTTATCCCTTAATTTTCAGAATGAACATGTTCATTAATTCTCAACCCACCTACGGATGGGTATTATTATCTTTAATCTACCAATAAAGAAACTGAGGCTCAGGGGCGCCTGGGTGGCTCAGTCAGTTAAGCATCTGCCTTCAGCTCAGGTCATGATCTCAGGGTCCTGGGATCAAGCCCCATGTCAGGCTCCCTGCTAATGGGGAGCCTGCTTCTCCCTCTCCCTCTGCCCCTCTGTCCTCAACCTCCCCCTCCTCTGCTCTCTGTTCTCTCTCAAATAAATAAATAAAATCTTAAAAAAAATAAGCTGAGGCTTAGAAAAGTAAGTTCTCTGTTCAAGATGACATAAACAGTAAGTGCTGGCACCAGGATTCCAGTCCAGCATTATCTTAATGCAAAGCCTCCCATGTCTTTAACCTCATAAGATGCTGGAGATTTTCCTTGAATGGCAGGATTCTGGATGCCTCAGAATGATAAATAAGTGGAAATATAGAACCAATATTGAGGAATATTTTTAGCATTATACAGAAGACTAAAACTCAAATGATTCTTATACCATTATATCTATCCTTTGGTCTAAGAAGCATGTATAAAATATATTACATGTCCTAATTTTCCTATGTATAGAGATGGTAGGGTTGGCAACTATTTTTGTAGTTCTAAATTTTTAAGACTAAACAAATTTTATTTTATTAAAAGATTTTATTTATTTATTTGAGAGAAAGCAAGCATGGCAAGAAACAGACTCCTCCTCAGGTACCCCCATGCAGGGCTCCATCCTAGGACCTGGGATTATGACCAGAGCTGAAGGCAGACACTTATCCGACTGAGTCACCAAGGCACCCCCTAAACAAATTTTAGTAAATGACTTTGTAAAGTAATAATATTAGCCTTAGTATTTGAGATTTATAGTCAATATATAAGCTTTAAAAATATAAAATTCAGGGGCACCTGAATGCCCCAGTCTGGTAAGTATCTGCCTTCGGCTCAGGTCATGATCCTGAGGGTCCTGGGATCTAGCCCTGTGATGGGCTCCCTGCTGAGCAGGGAGCCTGCTTCTTCCTCTCTTTCCTGTTTGTGCTCTCTCTCTCGCTCTCGTTCTCGCTCTCTCTCTCAAATAAATAAAATCCTTCAAAACATATATATAAAATTCATAGCATTTGGAAGGGCAACATTAGTGGATTGAAATGATTTTCCCAGGGTCCATTCAGCGTCAGGGCTAGAAGTCAACTCTCTTGTTCCTGAGTCTGTATTTTTCCACTAGACCTTGCTACCTTAGAGCACCAAAAATAAATATAAAAGTACAATAATGGAAGAGGAAAAAGTGAAGTAAGAGCAATCCAACTATCTTATATTCAGTTAAGCCTATAAATACTGATGAATTTAACCTAATTATTAATGAATCCTGACTAAAACATAA
This sequence comes from Mellivora capensis, assembly GCA_004024625.1. Lineage (NCBI taxonomy): Eukaryota > Metazoa > Chordata > Mammalia > Carnivora > Mustelidae > Mellivora > Mellivora capensis. The sequence goes on from PISX010012024.1 coordinate 46,441, forward strand.
ATCCATAATTTCTCCTATTTCAATAATGGTCAGAATGGAAAAAGATAAAAAATTACAAATAATACATACTGAGTTAGGTACATTATTCCTTTCTCATTCCCTCTCTTCCTTCCTTCCAAAACCATGTGTTAATTGGCTATCACTATGTACTGAATGCAGGGGATACAAAATTTGGTAAGGTAGTCCTTGATCTCAAAGAACCCATAGCATTACTACAAAGAATATTACAAGAATTTTTGGATTTGTGCTTTTAGCATATGTCTTATAGGCTCAGATAATATTATGGACTTAAATATTTCTTTAACTGGCACCTAATTAAAGCTTTCCACCTGATTTAAACATATTAATGTAAAGAAAGGGAAAGGTATAAAATACCAGCAAATGACACAGATGTCTTAACTCATGGGGCTTTAAGGAGCATAATGTTCATTTATGTGAGCTATAGCCTTGGCCACGATTTGCAATTTTAAAAGCTTTTTGAGGTCTTAAATGAATTAATGAATTAAATGGTTATTTCACTAATTCATTTGACACAGACTTACTGAGCATCTACACTATATCAAACACTGTGTTATAAAATGCCTGTCAGAAAATGGGTCCCTAAAAAAGAAAAGACAAAAAAGAAAATAGACCAATCCTTACTATAACATTCTACTTTAGCTACACACATAGAATTACAAGCTACGTTTATTATTAAGTATTTTGCTGGGCCTGAATGAAACCAGAAGACAATTTTAACTTTTTAATGGCTTCTGAGTTTCTATGTGCACTCTTTCTCTAAAATCTAATGAAAACGCTCTCCTTAGATTTAGGAAAAAAACTAGGATTCCAAATTTAAAATGACATTTATCTCAAAAGTAAATTAATATTTAATGGTATCCTAATTAATAATTGTGATTTTATGAACTAAAGACATTTAGCATTGAAGCCCCTAGACACATTTGTTCTAAACTATACAGACTAAAGAATAGAACTAAAGATGGACCATCTCTTCTCCAATGTTACTTTACTGCTATATTTCAGAATTGTACCTTCTAAATACCACTTTCTCATTCTGGTATTATCTTTCTGGAAGATAGTGCTTTTCATTTGTGAAAAGCAGAACAAAGAATTCAAGAGATCCAGTCACATGGGAAATTTCAAAGGATTAAAGGCAACTCTAATGTTATCTAGGTGATAACTATTTTAAAAAAATAGCACAATACTTTACCATAACATGCTTTACATAATAAATATTGAAATTATTGTATCTGAAAAAACTCCAAAAATATATCAATTGGCATGTCAAGAGCTATTGTCATTTCAGAGGGAATTTTTTGTTAATAATCTGAACTGATAAAATAGCTCTTATAAATAAACACAAAAGAAATCAAAATGCAAAAGGGAAGGAACTTGTTAAAGAACACAGTGTTGTGTCTGTGTCATTTTAGAGGTTAGAGAGGAAACATGAATAGAGGAAGAAACATGAATAGAAGGAGACAGAGAGATAGAATGGACAAAAATGTAAGAATGAAGAGGAAGAAAGAAAGGAAGAAAGAGAGAGAAAGGAAGGAAGGATATCCTGTCTGGGCAAAGTGGACGTGAGAAAGCATTTAAGGTCACATTAGACACTTACAAAGATAATGTTCTATATTTGTATAATATTTTACATTTTGGAGTTCACATAAAGAAAGAAATGTCTGCAATAAAGAACGATTCTTATGCATAGAAACAAATCATAGTGCATTCAAATCCCTTCACTGGGATGTACCTGGGAGATACTCCACAGAGTCAAAAAAGGCATTGGTCTCCACAGATGGCTTGCATGTCTATATATGGGTAGTTGGAGGCTGATGCTGGTTGTAAGCGGGTATTTCTAGACTTTAAACCATACTGTCTTTGAAACTTAGTGCTTCCTAAAGTAATTCATGCTAATAATAACCCAGGCCTTCACTGTCTCGTATGGTAGCCACTAGCCACATATGGATACTTAAATTCAAAATTGAATTTCTCAGCCTCACAAGTCACATTTCAAGGGTTCAATAGCTTATGCAGCTAGTGCCTGCGAAATCGAAGAGCACAGACACAGAAAATGCCCAACACCACGACAGTTCTATTGGAAAGCACAGGTCTAGACAACTCTCCTGTGAAGTTATGAAGCTCAGTTTTTATGAGGGATAATGAGGGATGAGAGAAAAATTCTATTGGAAATATCATGTTCTTCCTCAACTCATTCCACCAGTGGCTTCCAATCTTACCAATGGTGGCCTCTCAAACTGTATTTTCAAACTGTTCCAGCCCAGACTCTAGAAACATTTTAGCCCTGGTCAAGAAGCAGGTGAAGAGTGTTTGAGTATAAAATAGTATAGGGCCATGGCCTGGCTGTTCATCAACATGCTGGCCCTTCTCTAGTCCTCCTCTGGTCTACCCTGGGCAGCAGTTCTTGGTAGCCGCACTCCTGGTAGCTATTCTGGGACCCATAACCTGACTTAGGTCCTGGTTCCATCCATTCCTTCACTCACTGACCCAACGCCATTAACAATGAGCACCAACTATGTGGCAGTGCTGCGGATAAAGCAGTGAGTAAGGACAGCCTCTGCCTTTAGTGAGCTGACATTCTCACACAGCAAAACGACACAGGAAAATGACCCACAATTTAGAATTGGGGTAAGTGCCGCAAAGGAGAATAGAAGATGCTAAGAAAGAGAATAATGGAGAGACCTGCTCTACTCTGGGGGCCCGAGAAGGCCTCTCTGAGCAAATGACTTTTGACATAAGTAAGAGTTAGCCAGGTAAAAGCAGGAACAGAGAGCACCCCAAACAACCACCTGTGCACGCCTTGAGAGCCAAGGAATCTCAGGCACCTTGGATAAACTAAAAGAAAGTCAGAAATCATAGCAGACTATGGAGGGTGAGTGGCCTGAAATGAGGCAGGTGGGCAGGGGCCAGACTGACAAGAGCCTCTATAAACAGCAGCCTTATGCTAGTGATGCTTTGGAAAGCAAAGAAGGAATTTGGTAACCCCAGAGTTAAGGACTGAGGCCTTTAGTCTAAGAAAAGTGGAAAATCATTTAAGGGGTTAAGGTAGAGGAGTGATATGATCAGATCTGCCATTTATAAAAAGAGAAAAGCAAAGGGCAAAATGGATTGAGGGGACAAGAAAAGAAGCTAGGAGTTAATAAGCTTTAGTAGAAGTCCAGAAAGAGGTGTTGGCATTTTGGTGATGGCATAGGGAACGGTCCTGCCCATTGTGCCTGAAACCCTGCATTTATAATGTGACCATCACATGGCTTTCTGGACAACAGACACCCATGTCCAAACTAGTCTGGACTCCTGCTAGCTACATACAATAGACTTCTTTCTAAATAAATTCTTAAATATTCACAAACCATAGCATTTGAGCCTATGGGCCTGGATCTTCCTAAATCTGTCTGCCCGGTCTGCCCCTACCTGTCTGAATCTCAAATACTGCCTGTTCTCAGACTCCCCTCCCCCATAATTTGACCAGGGCTTCCCCCAGTACTCCACAGATCTAACTTCCTGCCCACTTGGACTGCCGCCGGCCATCCATCTCTGGCCTCTCCAGATGCTACGTGTGCCTACCTGGCTGGTTTCCTCTTAGAACTAGCTACCCCGGCCCTGACATGACTGAGTGTCCACTGTTAGAAAACAGGAGGAGGGAGTGGACAAAGAAGCAAAGAACTCAAGTCCCAGAGTCCGCAAAGAACAAATCAGGTGACCAGAAGCAGAGCATAAAGATATCGCTGTGTAATAATGGTGCCATAATGTCTCAACTCCCCCATTTTAGCACACCACAGCCCACATGTGGCTCCTTGGTCCACAAGTATCACCCTCACCCTTTCATTTCTAGCAGGCTTGCCTTTGCCCATCACTCTCCTTTCCAAGTAGTTCATAAAGAGCCCCCAATCATCTGGACCCAGGGCAGACTCACTGCCCTTGCCGCTGAAGAGGGATTGGGGGGGGGGGGGTTCTTGTCTGTTTCCAGATAGACTCTAAGCACTGTGAAGGTAATGACCAATTTTGTTTAACCTGATGACCGAGAAGAGTGCTTTACCTAGCAAAAGTACTTAATAAATATTTGCTAAGTGCATGTCTTTAAAAAGCTAACTACAATTTGGAGACAGCTGGGGTATGAGAAAGCAGTACGTTCTTTCAGAGAAGGAACTACTGCTTTGTTTTGAGGGGGGAAACATATTGGAATGTTTGGCTATTACAGGCAAGTCCCTTTGTGGACCTGCTCACCGAGTCCACTGCACCTTGAGAAAGGATAGAAGGGAAATCCTAGATAAAGGGATGTGAGGAAGAGTCTAGGAGAAGAGAAAGGCCTAGCAAATGGCTTGTATCCGGGCCCCAGAGAGATCCGAGCTGGTGAGCAAACCCCCATGGTAAGGAATGGTAAAGACATTTCTAGAAGCACTGATGTCTAACATTCAATTAGAACTAGTTTCTTGTCTATGGTAGAATTACCATCCTTTATCCCAAAGCACTCAGCCGGAGTCTGTTACAGATAAGAGCCTCACACCAGTGATGCTTTAGGGAATTAGGGAAGACTATGCTGGTCCCAGAAGTCTGGATCGAGAGCCAATAAGAAGATGGGAGTGAGGTGGGGCGATGTCACGTGTAGAATGGATTAACTGGAGAGTGAATGTAATTCAAACCCTTTCCTCCCTAATATATTCTGGAGGAAGACGACGATAGCTGGAATGGGCTAATTGTCTAAATTTATGCTTCACGTTTGCAAGAGAGAACAGTCACTGGGAAGCTCTTATTAACCCAGGGATTGCATTTCCCAGCTCCTTTGCATCTAGGGAGTCATCTGACTAGTTTTCATCAGCAGATTAAAACCAGAAATGTTGCTGTCATCATTTCTAAGTCAAGATGTTTAAGAAGTAGATGTTGCCTTTTCAACGCTCCCTTTCTCCCCACATAAACACCTCTCCCTTTTTGATACGTGGGTGAGAAACTTTTATATTATGTCAAGCCACTAACATTTCTGTTTGTTATAGCAGCTAGCATCATCCTAACTTATTCTGAAGCTGATACCTTGAAGGGGGTGCTACCTTTATAAAAATCTAAATATGTAGCGTGGCCACCAGTCAGGAGACAGACAGAGTAGACTAGAGGCTTGGTACCCTCCTCAGCCCTAGTAAAACTGCATTAACTCCAGAGGAAATGGGTAGAAAGAGCCAGAATGCTTGTGTGTGATGGCTGCTTCTCAGTGCCTACAGCAAGGTGTTACAAGATAATGTATGAGCTCAGGAAAGAACTGGCTGGTTTAAGAACAGAGATAAGGGCAAATAGCCAAACTCTAGAAATCCAAGACTATGAAGCTGCAACAGTACATTGCTTCGGGGACTCTAACAGTGAGGAATAATGCTGAAAATGGCTTCGAATAACAGATACCTATTTTTGACAAAATGACTCAGCCTTGCAACAAAGATCTAATAAGTCACCCAACCACCCATGGCTATTCTTTCAAATGACCTCAAAGTAACCACTTGAGACATGGTGGTTGAGACGTGAGCAAAGAAATGAAGCAGGATCAAGAAGTACGAATAGGAAAGAATTTTCAATGTAGTAGTGTAACTGACACAAAGCAAACACATTAAAAACCTATGAAGATTTTGAGGGAATTGTATTGTCAAAGAAATTAGGAGCCTGGCCTAAGGGGGGGTGAAAAAGAAAACAATGACTATAAAACAACCTCTAAGCCCAGCAAGAAGGGTGCTGAGAAGTTAATATAATTCCCAAGAAGGACATACTTCTCAACATCCATTTTGGCTGAGTAATGGGTAGGGAAGAATCTCTCAGAGGGTGACCAGGGATACAGATAACAATGGACAAAGGAGTCATTCTAAGACAGAAAAACCAAAGTTTAAAAAAAAAGAAATTTCCCCTACTGCCAGAGCAGGAGGTCTCTGGCAATGTCTAGCAGGATATTTTCCATGTTATGGGCCAATGAATGCATCTCCCATTCTTTCCTTTACCAAATGGGAATTTTTGAATGCAATTATTCTATACCTGATCTAACATATGCCATGGGAGGCCAATAAACTGTCTTTCAGTATAAAGGTTCCTGTACAATGAGGAGCCAGACTTAATGGGGAGGACTTAGCATCACCCTTATAGCCTGGACTTTGAGATGGCCACAATGACCAGGGGGAATTCAGGTAGTTTTCTGGGGCTGAAGTTTTGCTACATGTGGCCAGAGAGGCAGAATATGATAGAAATAGTTATTGAGCAGAATTTTGCTTCTCCTTCCATGATACAGAAATGTTGCTGGGGAGTGGCTAGCCAGCCAGAGGTTAGATATTCCAGCCCTCTTTGTATATAGATGGAGTGATGTGATTCTCTCACCAACAGAATGTGAATGGAAACAAGGTATGTCACTTCTTAGGTAAACCTTCTCTTTGTTCATTCATAGCCACAACTCCCAGCTAGATACAGAGAACTCCAAATCCCTAGAACTTGGCAAGAACATGGGTCCCCAAATCATTGCACTAAATACACACACTGGACTCACATATGAGCAAAAATAAACTTCTACTCTATTAATCACTGAAGTTCATGTTACCACAACCAAGACATTGATCTCTGAAGAAGAAAGAGTGGGTTTCCAAACCTGTTATTCCAACCCAGGTTGGGAGCTGACAGACTTAGGGACACTTGGGTTATAAATATTTGCCATGGGGAATTCAGACCCTCCTCATCTTCACCATTTCTGTTAGGGTAAGTCCTGGCCCTTATCCTACCTGTATGCCTCAAGAGTCTCCTAATTAGTCTCCTGGGCTTCAATCTCTTCTCCTCTTAACATCCATTTTCCTCATGCTACCTCAGAGACTGCCCCCCACAAAAAGAGGACCATGTCACACTACATAAAATTACAGTTAACCCTCACTGCCTGTCCCATAGGATAAAATCAAAGTGATGTAACACAACACACAACACCTTTCCCATTTAACCTCCAACCTTCTTCAACATCATCTCCCCTCATTTCTCTGCAACTGACAATGTTGAGCCCCAACTACCAGCCAAGCCCTTTTTATGACACTGCTTTGCAAATGCTGTTCCCTCTGCCTAGAATGTTCTCCATCGGCTTCCTTTTTAGCCTGGAAAATGCTCACTCATCTCTTAAGAATTAGCTTAGCTGTCATTTCATCTGTGAAGTCTTGTCTGACACTCCCACATAGAAGACGGAATCCTGACTTTTATGAGCCAGCCTCACTATTGTGCCTACTACTGGGGTGTTTTCTATTATTCAGTTATCCTCATGGTCTGGTTTTGTTGCTGTTTATTTTCTTTGTTATTCAGTCAGCCTTTCAATTTATCTTCTTACTAAAAACTTAGAGAGTCCTGCTTTTTCCAAACAGCCCAGTGATGCATTAGAATGAGACTGTCTCCCTTCAGTGGAAGACTCTATCCATGATCAGTGTTGCTGAATGAGATTACTCCAGTCTTTTGGGTGCGTTTTCTACAACTGTGAAATATTTGAAAGGCAAGGCCCAGGAATACCAGAAACCCTATAATGTGTATAGAAATCCTGCGCCCCCTAAGTTTTACACTACTGATGTGACACATATGTGCATGAAAAACTAGCTTGTGAGTACCTGTGGTATCTTAACCCTGTTTACAGCAAATGTTTTCTACATGGGAATTTTCTAGGAAAGTACCATATTTGGAACTTCACCAAGATTTGCTCACCATTTTGAAGAGTCATGTCACCAACTATAACGCTGCTCACGGGAGCTCATTCACTGATATAGTATACCCACATGTTTGCAATTGTAGCTGTCACATGCAATGGATATATTGACTTCATTCTTCTTTCAAAAATGCCAAATATACAAAAGTGTCACCAATATTCAGTTGAATGCTTTCTCTTAAATCCAAATTTATGCATTTTAAGTAGCAAGCATCTGACTACTTCAGCACCTCTTGGTATAGTTATCCCGATCATATGCAAACTGACATACCTACAAGTTTATCGTAAGCAGCTTTCCTTTGATTTCTGGCTTCTATTACAGATAAAGAACTTATTGATTTTTCACATATTCCCTATGAAGATAGGTTATATTATCCACAAATACCATTTCAGGGAAGTAAAAGGAACATTACAAAACCCTGCTTACAGAAAGGGGACACTGGGTCTGATGGAGCAGTGAATCATGACTAAATACATCTAGGAACTCAGAGCAATCACATTTTTTTTTACTCTCAGGATGCTTCTGTTGGGCAACTACTCCATTGAATTGCCATTCTGCTCTGCCAACAGCATTTATGACATTTTGTTATGATTTACTAGTCTGCTTGTGCAGGCTGTGAGTGCATGCTGTCTGATTGATATTTATGTCCCCAGCACCTAGTGTAGGGCTGGGCACCAAGAAAGGAGCTCAGTAGATATCCTGAGGACGAAATACCCAATGAGAATCCTAAGGAGGTAGGCAGCCCCTGGCTCTTCTGATAGATCTCTGAATCAATTATTCACTATTTTGCCTATATCAATATTACTAAGCTTTCTTCATTCTGCCTAACATGAAAGTGAGTTAGGTACAAACTCAATTTTCTCTCTTCCTTGTAGGCCCAAGCAGTACCACATTCACCTTTGTAGCCCCAAAGAGCCCTGTGCAGAGGAAGCAGTCAATAAATATTATTTAAATCAAATTATTCCCCAGGAGTAATGCTATACATAATGGTTACATTTTTAGTAACTAATATTACTATACTTTGGGTATATCCCTGATTTTTAGAAAAGGGCATTTGTGGATTGGGCTAGAGACCTAAACATCAAAAAAGTACTGCTTCTCTCAATGCAATACAAGTTCCAAAAAACCCAAACCTCTAAAATCAACTTATAAGCTGTAAGCCAATTGTAGGTTGAGAGTTGTCTATACAGTATGCGACCGAGCTTATAAGACCTAACATCTGTGGGAAAAATTAAACTGTCAATCATGAGGATATATCTAAATATTTAATTATATGGCATCCTGCAGGGAATATCTGGCCATTTTATCTTCCAGATTTAATCCAGATGGTATTTTTCACACAATCAGAAGCAGTGGCTATTTAGAAAGAACTTTACCTCAATCATTATACAAGCTTTTCTTGATGAAAATCTCAGTAATTTATAATTTGATTTATGCTTTCACAATTACAGTTGTCACTTATTTAAAAAATGCATTCTAGAAAATATACTAGAAAGTAAACTTGTCATGTGACTGTATTCCAATTCTATAATATATGGGAGGTACATTTTACAGAGGAAAATATGGGGACACAGGTAAATGAAAATTATATATTAAAAAACTAAAAATTTTTCTTTTAACATATGAATACATAATTCTAAAAATAACAAAATTTAAAAATGTAATACTTTATTCAAAATAATTCACAAAAGTTTTTAAAAACTGGAAATGAAAACAAAATAAACTATCATTTGAAACTGGCCAGTCACTTCTCAGCCAGCTTTATTCCCTGTGGTCACTCTAAGAGCAGTACTTTCTAATGTTTCAGCATTCTGATAACAGTCTACCCAACTTTTAAAGATCAGCCTCCAGTAACCTAGCTTCTGAGTTTTAAATTATGTTGAAAATTTTGGGGTTTTTACCTACTGAAAGTCTCTTCTTTTGACCTATTCCAAGCATCCCTGTCATCATAACTATGGTCATATCCTTTAGTGGGAAGACAGAGCTTCAAATAAATCTAGAAGCTGCAAACATCTTTTCTTATTCTGTTTGGGATCACACTTAATACTTCTTAATATCATAATGGTTAAGTAGAGCCAGAATGCCTGAGTTCAAGTTTGTACCATTTACTTCCTATGTGACTTTACATGAGAAAAGTCTCTGTACTTGAATTTTCATTTCTGTATAATGAAGAGGATTAGTGATCGCTTCCTTAGAGGGTGGTTGTGAGAATATTTAATAAAACACTGAAAACATTTCCTAACTAAAGTGGTTGCTAAAATAATAATAGTAACAAAATTATTTGGTTTATACAAATAAAATAATCATAATATAATTATTAAAATAAAATATAAATACTTATAATAATGTTTTAATTTAATTTAAATTTAAAGAGTAATCACTTTAATAAAAGTTGTTATTGTTTTTTAATAATTCCCCAAACTATATACTGTGACAAATTTTCATGATCCTCTTCATGATTTGCCTTAATTTATTAAGTATGAAACTGTTAAGTGCGTGTCTAAATGCTAGAGAGCCCTGATTCTGAACTATATATATAATTCTTCCATTAGTTATATATTCAAGTTTTTTTCTCTACACTTTAAAAAATCCTTGAGAGGCAGGGACTATGTCTGCTATCTGTTTTATACTGATTACATTCTAATCAATTCTAATCTCCTTATACACACTTAATGAGTAATAAATGAATTAATGAATGAGTTAGTGAGTAGATATATGACATTAAATAACAATAGAGTAGGTAAAATTCAATGTACAAGAACAGGTACTTTTCCCTTAAAGATAATATGATAGGGAAAAAAAAGATAATATGGTAGGGTTTGGCTTACACAGACCAAGGAGTCTCTGGTCACACACACTAGACCTTTAGCTCGACAGCCTGGGCTTGTAGTAAAGAACTGGTGGGAATTTATATTTAAAAAGCTCAAAGAGGAAACAACCACTGAACAAGAATGGGTTACAGATCTAGAGTGTGAAGATACTTATAGTATATAACTGAAAATTTTAAGACTGTGCTGCTCTATAAAGTTTATCACTTTGGGAGTAACAAGGTCATAAGCTCTTATCTTAAAAAATACTCTGAAAAATTACTGAACTTCAAAATTAATCCCTTACAATGCATGCTTACTCTTCTCTGAAAGCTTTGTGAAAATAACAGGCATTATATTGTGCTTTTATGCAAAATCCACTTGAAGAATATTAGCAAATCTCAAATAATATTATATTCTGAAGTAAACAGAGTATCTTAACCTTATGTATTTACCCTAAAATGTACATGAGATGTCCGATTAACTTTAAGGAATTATAGCACATTTCAAATAACAAATTACTTCTTTATAATTCCTCAAGGAAAAAATGTATGAGGTTAGAATGAATAAATTTTGTAGCTCTCCAAGATCTTACCAGTAATTTGATCTACTTTCATAGTATGTACACATATCCCAATCTCCCCAGAATACCATTTCAAAATGCCAGATATAAATTCAAGAAAAAATATTTTTTTCATGCTTAATGAAGATTTTCCACAGATATACAGCCAGATATGCTAAAAGAACCTCAGCAGGTTATTATTCTGAGTTACTAAATGTTACCCAAAGCATATCCTGCCACTGTGTTTTTTCTAGCTGTCTCACTTTTGTTACCATGCTGGAAATGAGAAGCGTGAGTTCATGCTCACAGTTGCTCCACGGTGTCAACAAGGGAACTCTAAAAGCCAAACAGCCAGGATTAGATAAGGTAATAATTTTCACTACTCCCATCTGAATATTCAGTAAACATGTATGCCTGGAAAGTTAAACTGTGGGATTTGGAGAAAAGTGAAATTGGAAATAGTTTAAACTGACACATGGATTGATTCTACTTAGAAAAACATCAGCGAGACAGAAAAGACAGATGCTAGAATTCTCAAAGTGTCAGGCAATAGAGTTATTTTTTTGGAGTCGGTGTGCGTGTTTGTATATGAGGGAGATTTGGAAGCACTATCCTGGAGAAGGCATGGTGAAGGTTAAAAGGAGGAAGAAAGCAAAGAGAATTGCCAACTGATTCACTCCTTTCTCCAAGAGTCTGTACTGTGCCAGAAAAGGAAAAAGAGTGCATTAGACCGAATTCTATTCATGGTAAACAACTGGTCTGAGCCTGACAGCCAAGAGGGAGGGGATTATAGTATTTACTTCATGGAGGCATATTCATTCTTCTAGGTGAAGACAATACTTTTTATTCAGTGGAGAAAAAAAAGTTATTTATACACTGTACCCTCAATATTCTCAGAAAGTCTACACAAGCACACAAGCAAGCACATTATTTATGCCCTACATTTAAAACACCACCCCTAGCAGCAATTAAAAGTACATACATATACATAATGGGCCACATTACTCAACTGTTTAAGTTTTGATTCATTTAAGAATCAAGAATTCTTCAGTTTGGATGTCTATCAATCTAATTCATGTCTTATATGTAAGTTTTGGACAACTTTATATTTATTCACACACATACACCCTCTAAAGAGTGAAAAAAGGTAAAACTTTATTATATATATGTATGTGTGTGTATACACACACACACACACACACACACACACACATTTTTTTAATGTTGCTCTCTTTTTTGAAAATCTTTCCTGGAAGTTATGCAGTATTGACAAGTTGTCCTTTAGATTTTTGACCAGCACTTACCTTTCTCTTGTCTTATGAAATGTAGTATCTCAGTTGATGAGTGCGTCCCACACAATGTCACACATTTAGAAACAGTAACAAATTCCTACTTCTCTTTTGAGCTGAGCGTAAAAAATCAAATCCCAACAAAATCCAACAACCAGTGCAAAACCAGAAATGTGCAATGCTACTTAAAACATTGACATTATTGCATAACTTGATTAGAAGGAATGTTGAACCCGCAGGAAATAAACCCAGTATACACCTGAGCACCCTACATTTTTCATTGTAATCTTGTCTCTATGGTTCTATCACTTGTGCAGTCATAAATGATGCATAAATGGCATGTTTGTGCATATTGCACACTGACAATTTTATGAATGAATACACAAAAATGCTCAGAATTCGAGAAAATGGATGGCAGCACACTATTTTGAAAACGGTCATTAAGCCTTGGAAGCAAATGATGAGGGAAATGGTCGGTGTCTTTTGGTGCCATTCAGGGCAATTGTATTCCCAAGTCCCCTAGCAGAGTGTGTTGGAAACAGCCATGAAGCTCTTTCCTTAGAGACTCGTTCTCCCTCTCAGGAACCTTGCTACAGAACGGAGAACGCGCACCGCTTCCAGGATAAAATGCATGCATGTCTCTGTGCTCCGAGCACTGTTCAAACATCAGAGACATCACACTCCCTAAATCCGGTCCCACAAGTGTGTGCATGTGAGTGTGGCATTTACCAACAAATGAACAGAAGGCAACAAGAGCTCGTCTCCTAGAAATAACATTCCCCATCCCTTCCCAGGCAGGCTGCTCAGCACCTTCTCAGGGGCTAACGCTGGAGTGCCTTCCCCACGGGGACGGAGCCGTACATGAACAACCCTCGCAGGGCTAAGTCAGCTTCAGCTTTGTGTGTAAGTCCACTCGGCGCCATATGGCAGTTTCCAATTCCTTTCGCAACTCAAGTCTGGCTAGGCTGCCCGCGATGATTCATTCTTACAAGGAAGACCCCTTCGGGGAGCAGCAATGCCCCTTCACTTACCTAGCTCCCACAGACCCCGCTCAGCAGGCGGCACGGGCTCGGGCACCACAAAGGGTTGTGGGATTCCCCGCTCCCTCCGGGGCTCCTCTCCCTGCGACGGTCCCCTTCGCCAATGATCTGTCGCTGGAAATCCCCCTCCCCTCCACGGAGAGGAGGGTCTCCCCGGCTGGCTGGAGCTCCTGGCGTTTTTCCCCCTCTCCTCACATCCCTGACTCTGTTCACGGTGTCTAGCAGGAAAGCTCAAAGGAGAGGCGGCGGGAGGAAGCTAAGGTATCCTTAAAAAGAACAATAATCTTCATCGATCTTCGCCCCCTTCCCCACGCGGGCCCCCATCCCCCTGCCGCCGCCGCCGCCGCCGCCCAGACTGGAGAGGGCTGGGATAGAAAAGGAAAAATCGAGCCGGGCTGAGCTCGCCGCGCGGAAGGAGCCGGGAAGGCGAGCCGCGCGGGCCGGAGAGTTGCCGCTCGCTCGGGCTGCCGGCGGAGAGGCGGCGGCGGTCGGCGGGGGCGGAGGGTGGTGGGTGCTTGGTGGGTGTGTGTCTGTGGCGGAGCCGGGGAGAGGCTGGGCGCGGGAGGCGAGGCAGGGCGCTCGGGGGCGCCGGCCCGGCGCGCACACCCGCCCGCGGCCACCCCGCCTCGCGCTCCGCCTCCTCCCGCGCTCCGCGCACCCGCGGGCTGGAGGGGCCGCCGCCGCCTTCTTCTTCTCCTCCTCCTCCTCCTCCTCCTCCCAGGCGCTCGCGGCTCTCGAGGTGGGCGGCGGGCGCGCGTGGCTGGGCTTAGCGGCCGGCCGGGCACCGCCGGGGACGCCCTGGCTCGGCCTCGCGGGGCGGGAGCTGTGCGCTCGGCCTGGGACAGCGCCCCCGAGCCCAGGGCGCGGCCGGGGCGCGGGCGAGCGGGCGGGCGCCGCCCACACCTCGGCGGGCGCCTCCCTCTCCTCCGGCGCGCCCGCTGCTCCCTCGGGCCCCGGGCCCGGCTCCACACCCACCTGCTTCCCTCTGTGGCTCCCGCTCGGCGGGCCAGGAGGGTCCGCATTCGGCGGGCGCCACGCACTGGGCGGCGGGGAAAGCCCGGGACGCCCCGCGTTCGAGCGCTGTGGTGGCTTCGCGGGATTCCCTGGGCCCTGGTGCTTCCAGCTGCTGGGCTCTCCCCACGCCCGCCCTGACGCGACCCTGACACGGGGCCCGCTCCTTGACCCCGGGAACCTAGGATGAGGGGAGATCGCTCCTGAGTGATAGGGCCCAGAGTATTTTCCCGGAGGAGTCTGGGCTAACCCAGAGAGCAGATGGGATCTGACTTTCCTCCCAGCGCCTCCAGGTTCGTTCAGGGGCCGTAGCCCTCCCCCGTAATCCCTCTCTCCTGGGTTTGAGGAAAAAGCCGGGTGGGTTGGTGGCAGCCTTAACTCTTGCTTCCCACGGGGGCGCTATTCGTACTCTGGCTTGCTTTATTTTGCCCTCTCTCCCTGCGATCTGGAGAATTTGTGCCAAGTTCCTCCTTGGCGAGGCCGCCTGGTGGACACCCAGACCTTTCCCCACCTTCAGGGCGCGGTAAAGACAGGATGAACTTGAATACAAACATCACTGGGCTCTCCAGTTCCCTAAGTCGTCTGCTCCTTAACGGGCACAGTTAGAGGGGCTTTTTGGAAAACAAAGTAGCTTAAAACACCCTATAAAAAAGCATGTAGGCCATGATAGTATATTTAAAGCTGGGACTCCCTTCTGAGTTTCTTTAGGCCAAGAAAGATGGGTATTGAAGAGAGTCAAAATGCACTCAGTTTTAAATAGATCTCATTTGGTCCTTGCGTCTGTTTCAGTGGCCCTAAGGTGTATTGGGAAGCACTATCATCTAGGGATCTCTACACCTTGATTTCTCGCCCTTCCATAGGCCTTACCTTGTGCTGGTGTTTGGGGAAGGATTTTTTTTTTTTTTTTTAATAGAAGTTGGGCCTTCACAGCCATCACCCTCCACCCAGGACCTGTCCTGGTCCCTTGCTCTTCTTGAGGCTTCTCTAGTATGAACACTAGGAAGAGAAAGAGGACTTCCAGATTGCTAGACCTTTATCACCAACCCTGACCTGTTTCCAAGCTTCAGCTCCAGATTTACAGGGACCTGCAGGATGTCCCCTCCTGCGCCTATGGTCTTTCCACCTTCCCATACATTTCACATGCTTTCGGCAGATTGGTCTTCCCCAAGCACAGCCCTGACCATCTCATTTTCCTGATTGCAAAGGTTCCCTAGTTCCCCATTCCCTACCAGTGTCTGCCCACTTGTGCCCTTGCATGTGGACATCTCTCCTTCTAGGACACCCCTTTCCCCTTCTCACATCCAAAATCATCCCAGCACTTCAGGTCCCACTTCAAACTCTGCCTCCTCCTACTCTTCCCCTTTGATTTATACCAGACAGTTGGAGCTATCTTTTTAAAGACATATCACCTTCCTGAAGAGTATATATACTCCCTCTGTTCAGGTCTTACTGTTTATTTTTTAATTTTTTTTTTTTTTTTTTGCTTTTGTGGATTTTCTATTTTTTAATTTTTTTTTTAAGATTTTATGTATTTATTTGCCAGAGAGAGAGAGAGAGCACAAGCAGGGGGAGCAGCAGG
>PISX010012025.1:0-17973 GCA_004024625.1 Mellivora capensis
AAAAAAAAAAGTTAAAAAATAAATGAGATCTATGGGACTAAAAAAAAAAAAAGTTGCATTTCTTTTACTGTGACTCAAGTCAAAAGTCTTTTTATATATTTTCATATGTTAAGAACCATTGGTATTTCCTTGTCTGTGAATTGTGAGTTCACATCCTATGCCCACTTCTCAATACAATTGTTGGGTTTTCTTTTTTTGTTTATGATATGAATTTTAAGATTCTTTTCCCAGATTGACATTTATCTTTTAATGTTTTTATGGGATTTGGGGGGAGTTTTTTGGGGTTGTTTTGGTTTGGTTTGGTTTCTGTTTTGCTGTGCAGGAATTTTTGGTTTTGTATGTAATAAGTTTATCAATATTTTCTTTTACAGTTTCTGGGATGGATCACACTTAGAAAAGTCTTTCCTACTTCAAGATTTTTCATAAATATTTTTCTTTTGTATTTTCTTATAGTATTTTTATAGTTTTAATTTTTTTACATTTAAGTTTTTGATCCACTTAGATTTCATTTTGGTGTGAGGTTTTAGTTAAGTAGGGATTAAATTTATTTTTTCCCCTGAAATCTACCAGTTACTTTAACACACTATTTGCCTAATTCATATTTTCCACGAGACTTGAAGTGCTACCTTTGTCATATACAGATCTTCCTTGACTAATTATCTCACAATATAAATATTTCCAAATAACCCCATCATAAGTTGAAAATTCTATAAACTGAAAATGCGTGTAATCTGCCTAAAATACTAAGCATCATACCTTAGCCTAGCCTATCTTAAATGTGCTTAGAACACTTACATTAACCTCAACAGTTGGGCAAAATCATCTAGCATAAAGCTGGTTTTATAATAAAATGCCAAATGCTTCGTAATTTATTGAATACTGTACTGAAAGTGAAAAATGGAATGCTTTAAGTGTATTGGTTGTTTATTCTCATGATTGCCTGGCCGACTGGCCACTGTGGCTCACTGCCACTGCTCCAGCATCACAGGAAAGTACCAGACTGCACATCACTATCCCAGGAAAAGATCAAAATGGAAAATTCAAAGTGCAATTTTCTGCTGAATCTGTAATATGCCTGTACCATCATCAAGACAAAAAATTATAAGTTAAACCATTGTTAAGTTGGAATTCTAATACATGTTACAACAATTTTCATGTTTTCTATCCTGTTCTACTGATTGTCTGTGTATTCAGATGCCGCACCACATTATTCTAATTATAATCTTGATTTAAATTTTTTTAAATTTATTTATTTGTCAGAGAGAGAGGGAGAGAGAGAGAGCGAGCACAGGCAGACAGAGTGGCAGGCAGAGGCAGAGGGAGAAGCAGGCTCCCCGCGGAGCAAGGAGCCCGATGTGGGACTCGATCCCAGGACGCTGGGATCATGACCTCAACCAACTGAGCCACCCAGGCGTCACTATAATCTTGACTTTTAAAAAAATGTTTGGATGTCTTGTAGAGAGATTTCCCATTCATTAGTTTCCTATATCATAATTCTTCCCAAGTTTTTGGACTCATTTTTCCATGTAAACATTGCAATAAGCCTATCTAGTTCTCAAAAATCAGTAACCTATATTTGGAGGACAGAGAGGGAAATCACCTATTTTAAACACCAAATTAGTCATTTTTGCTGTTGTTTTATTAGGTTAATATCTTCTAGTCATGTGATCACCATTGTTTCTTGGATCTCACTCTGCCTTAGTTCAGCTTTGTTTTCATTCAGAAGGTTCTTTTCCTGAAGGTTTGCGAAAGGCAACCTGCCTTAATCGCTTTGTCTGAAATGTCTTTATTTCTCTTTTGCTTGTGAATGATAGTTTCATTGGATACAGAATTCTGTTCTGACAGTTCTTTTCCTTCAGCACTTTGGAAGTATTATTCTTTGCTTTCTGTTTTCTGTAGTTGCTGTTGCTATAACTGTTAGCAATGAAATTGTTCTTCCCCGTGTCTTTCAGATTTTTTCTTTCTGAAGTATTTTGAAGTATGCATCTTTTCTCGAGGTTGCCATGACAATTCCCTTTTAATCTATGCATTTTGTGATATCACTGCACTGTGTCTGGATGTGGATTTATTTTTATTCATTATTCTCCAGTCTTTGTCCTCTCTCCTCTGATTTGGGAATTTATTATATCATCATTTCTGGAAAATTCTTAGCCATTATATTTTCATATATAGCCTCTCCTATATTCTCTCTATTCACTCTAAAAATCTTTCAGGGGCATCTGGTTGGCTTGGTTGTGTCCAACTCTTGATTTCGCTCAGGTCACGATCTCAGGGTCATGATCTCAGGGTTGTGAGATCGAGCCCTACCTTTGGCTGGGCATGGAGGCTGCTTAAGAGTCTCCCTCTCTCAGGTTGCTGGAGGGGAGCAGGATGAGAGGGATAGGGTGGCTTCGTGATGGACATTGGGGAGGGTATGTGCTATGGTGAGTGCCGTAAATTGTGTAAGACTGATGATTCATGGAGGCACCTGGGTGGGTCAGTGGGTTAAAGCCTCTGCCTTTGGCTCAGGTCATGATTTCAGGGTCTTGGGATTAGGCTCCGAATCGGGCTCTCTGCTCAGCAGGGAGCCTGATTTCTCCTCTCTGTCTCTCTCTCTCTGCCTGCCTCTCTGCCTACTTATGATCTCTGTCTGCCAAATAAATACAGTCTTTAAAAAAAAAAGAAGACAGATGACTCACAGACCTGTATGCCTGAAACAAATAATACATTATATGTTAATTTAAAAAAAAAAGATTCTCGCTCTCCCTCTCCCCCTCCACCTTCTAAAAAAATTAATTAATTTTAAAAATCCACTCAGGGAGCTCCTGAGTGGATCAGTCATTAAGCGTTTGCCTTCGGCTCAGATCAAAATCCCGGGATCCTGGGATCCAGCCCCACATCGGGCTCCCTGCTCAGCAGGAAACCTGCTTCTCCCTCTCCCACTCCCCCGCTTGTATGCCCTCTCTTGCTATGTCTCCTCTGTCAAATAAATAAGTACTATCTTAAAAAAAATAATAAAAATCCTTTCAGACTACATTGGGCATTTCATTCTACCTTTCATGTTTCTCTTTCTCTTTTTAAATTTAATTTTATTTTGGGGCACTTGGGTGGCTCAGTTGGTTAGGCGACTGCCTTTGGCTCAAGTCATGATCCTGGAGTCCCAGGATCGAATCCCACCTCGGGCTCCCTGCCCAGCAGGGAGTCTGCTTCTCCTGTTGACCTCTCTCCTCTCATGCTCTTTCTCTCTTTCTCTCTCTTAAATAAATAAATAAATAAATAATTTTTTAAAAAAAGATTTAATTTTATTTTTTAAGTAATCTTTACACCCAAGGTGGGGTTCAAATTCACAGCCCTGAGATCACGAGTCACACACACTACTGACTGAGCCAGCCAGGTGCCCCTATCCTTCAATCATCCTTCATCCTTCATTCCCTCATTCCTTCACTCATTCTTATTTTCCATCTTTTAAGATTTTTTAAAAATTTATTTGACAGAGGGATAGAGAGCACAAGTAGTCAGAGCGGTGGGCAGAGGCAGAGGCGGAGGGAGAAGCAGGCTTTCTGCCAGCAGAGAGCCTTATGAGGGGCTTGACCCTGGAATCATGACCCGAGCTAAAGGCAGAGGCTTAACCCCCTGAGCCACCCAGGTGCCCCTATTTTCCATCTTACTATCATTTCATGATATGGTCTGAATAATTTTCTCTGCTCCAACATCCACTTTACTGTTTGTTTGTTTTTTTAGTTGTGTATAATCTGTACTTCAATAAGTTCACTGAATTTTTCAATTCAAATCACTGTTTTTCATTTCTAGAAATCATATATATGTGTGTGTATTATGTGTATACATATGTATATATATTTAAGATTTTTTGTTTTGTTTTGTTGTCAATATGGGGCTTGAACTCACAACTTGGAGATTAAGAGTCACATGCTCTACCTACTGATCCAGCCAGGTGCCCCTGGAAATTATATATTTTTTAAATCAAATTGTTCGTTGTCTTTCATATGTATCACCCTGTAATTTTGCTTCCTGTCCTTCTTTAATCTTTTTTCTTTTAAAAATTCATTATTATTACTATTAATAACAATAATTTAAATTTTTGAAATTTTATCTTTTTAATAATTTGAAAAATAATTATTTTGCAGAAATATTTTTCTGTAACTAAGTTTTTGAGTTTCCTCATCCTCCTGTTTATTGGGTTTTTGTGGACATAAAGTCAAATGTTTTATGATTTTTTTTAATATCTTGAGTGGGTTTGTCCTTTTTATTGTGAACCTTGAGTACAAAATTCATGTGACCACTGCTGAGGAAGCATCTCTATAGAGCAGTTTTGGATTTGCTACTGCCCGGCACCTTAGGTGTTTTTCACTGGGGTCCAGCACCAGTTTTAATACTAATGTCTAGGTCAAGAGTTCCCTCACCGTAGGGGTAGAATAAATTCAGATTCCACATCTGAGAGAGGCTTAACTTTACGTTTTGTTTCTCAGTAGGGGAGTGGGGATCTCTATTCCAGAGTCCTGATCAGAGCAAACTTCCTTGATATTTCTCTGATTTGACAGTTTGTCTAACCAGAGGGGAAACCCTTCCACAGGTCATTTCTTTTAGAGGAAGTATAACTTCTATATCTCTGCTTTGAAAGGACCAAAGCTATAATTATTATACCCCAGTTTCCAGCTCTTAGGGTCAACATTTGTATCCAGTAATCTGCCTTAGTATCAGTTAATACACCCCCCACTGCAGAAATGAATTATCTTTCATTTCTGGCACCTATGAATTTTTCTTTTCTTATAGGCTCAGTTACAAATTTTAAACACTTCTCTATGTTTTATGGCTCATTTTTCTGAATCTCAAAATTCATATATGGATTTATATTATGTTCTGCTTAGCTCAGAATATAAACTACTTTTCCATTCTGTTCTTTCATAAACAGAATAGTATTAAGTTTCTCTACTTCTTACCTTTCTTCATATGTTTATTTTTGTCTGGTTAGCTCTCAAACTGTACATCTAATTTCTTTCTTTTTTTTTTTTTAAGGCCTTATTTATTAGAGCACAAGAGAGCAAGCACGAGCAGGAGTGGGAAGGGGCAGAGAGAGAGGGAGAAGCAGACTACCCCATGAGCAGGGAGCTTGATGTGGGACTGGACCCTAGAGCCCTGGGATTATGATCTGAGCCCAGGACAGATGCTTAACCAACTGAGCCACCCTGGTGCCTCTCAGCATTCTTTAAATAGCCTCGTGAGTCTTGAGTCATGCTGTTTCTTGAACCCTCCTTGCCCACCTTCTCTGGAAATGATGCTTCATTAGTCTCATTAGTCTTCTCTCTTGCTG
Organism: Mellivora capensis; assembly: GCA_004024625.1. NCBI lineage: Eukaryota > Metazoa > Chordata > Mammalia > Carnivora > Mustelidae > Mellivora > Mellivora capensis. Next base: position 5,309 of record PISX010012025.1, read on the forward strand.
TTGTCTTCCTTTTTCCTTCTCAGGTTTTTTTTCTTTGTCTTCAAACCTTCACAAAGCCTTACCCAACACCAGCAAAAGGATTATCCTTTTACTTTCTCTTTCATGTATGTGTCCTATCTTTTCCTGTCTCTGACTCTGTTCTTCTTACTCTTCCTTCAACCTGAAATGAAGGCAGATGCAAAACTGACAGAGCCATCCAGGTGCCCCTGTACATCTGATTGTATCTACTGACTATTTATTTTAGGACTTTGTAAGAGGTATCAAGAAAGTGCATTTATATAATGAGGTGCAACCAAGCATAACGCTTAGCTTTCTCCCATGAACTCCAGGCAGATCTTATTCAAAACTTAAGCAAGATTCTGGACACCTGGGTGGCTCAGTGGGTTAAAGCCTCTGCCTTTGGCTCAGGTCATGATCCCAGTGTCCTGGGATCGAGTCTCTCATCGGGCTCTCTGTTCAGCGGGGAGCCTGCTTCCCTTCCTCTCTCTCTGCCTGCCTCTCTGCCTACTTGTGATCTCTCTGTCAAATAAATAAATAAAATCTTAAAAAAAAAAAAAAAAAACTTAAGCAAGATTCTCTTAAGAGTAAACATCCCTGGGGCGCCTGGGTGGCTCAGTCATTAAGCATCTGCCTTCGGCTCACGTCATGATCCCAGGGTCCTGGAACTGAGCCCCACATCTGGGTCCCTGCTTGGCGGGCAGCCTGCTTCTCCCTCTCCCACTCCCCCTGCTTGTGTTCCCTCTCTCGCTGTGTCTCTCTCTGTCAAATAAATAAATAAAAATCTTTTAAAAAAATATAGAGAGTTGGGGCGCCTGGGTGGCTCAGTGGGTTGAAACCTCTGCTTTCGGCTGGATCGTGATCTCGGGGTCCTGGGATCGAGCCCCACACCGGGCTCTCCGCTCCACGGAGGGCCTGCTTCCTCCTCTCTCTCCCTGCCTGCCTCTCTTGCCTGCTTGTGGTCTCTGTCTGTCAAATAAATAAATAAAAATCTTTTAAAAAAAATTTTAAAAAGAATATATATAGAGAAAGTAAACATCCCTGCATTGTTGGGTGCCTGGCTGTCTCAGTCGGTACAGCATGCAACTCTTGATCTTAGGGTCCTGAGTTCAAGCCCCATGTTGGGTGTAGAGATTACTTAAATAAATTAATTAATAAATGTTAAAAAATAAAAAAGGGAGTAAACATTTTTTTATAATCCATGTATTATAAGGTCATTACAGGACAAATGGTTTATACCCTTGTTTGTCTGCAATCTGATGTTTCGCCTTCTGTTTTATAAAATTTTGAATAATAATTCTCTAGTTTTAATAAAATCATGATAAAAATGGCTGCTATGTTATCCAAGTCTCTGTAAACATCAAAGGGCTTGGGGAAAATTTATCCTAAATTTAGTTCTGGGAAAATATATGCCCATATCAGCGATTTTGTGCACATTTTTTTTCTATTTTATTTATTTTTTATTTGTTGGTTTGTTTAAGTCAGCTCTATACTAAATATGGGGCTTGAACTCACAATCCTGATGTCAAGAGTTGCTACTGACTGAGCCACAGGTACCCCCTGTAGGGATTCTTATGTCAGAAATGGAGTAGTATATGCCATAATGTAATTTATTTTTGTTTTCATTGCCAGGGAAGATGAAATCCAAACCAGTGTTTGTTGACAATAAATAAATTTCTGGTGCATGCTAGATAATTTCTATCCCTGAATTTCCTTCATATCTTTTGTTTTTCTCAAGATTATAAAATTATGGCCTTATTTTTCATGATACTTCCTCTATAAGCTGTGATATTAATAATTCACTAACTATTGTCTTCTCATGTATTATTCTAAATGAACTTGTTTTGGGGGTGCCTGGGTGGCTCAGTGGTTTAAGCCTCTGCCTTTGGCTCAGGTCATGATCTCAGGGTCCTGGAATCGAGCCCCACATTGGGCTCTCTGCTCAGCAGGGAGCCTGCTTCCTCCTCTCTGTCTCTGCCTGCCTCTCTGCATACCTGTGATCCCTGTCTGTCAAATAAATAAATAGAATCTTAAAAAAATAAATTAAATAAATAAATAAATAAATGAACTTGTTTTTTCCTATTCTATACTTCAACTGTCAAATTATAAATTCTTGCCTTTTTATCCTATGCACTTTATTTTCTCTATGTCATCACTAATTCTTTAGGTTTTGTCATACGCACACAGGATTTAAGATTGCTGAAATTACTTTAACTTGGTATGAACATCAACAATTTACAATGCACTTTCCTCAGAATTCATTTTTAAGTCATTTTCTCTGATTTCAGGAAATGAATTGTCTTTAGCTTTTGCAGGTTTAAGCCTTTTGCCTATGTCCCTTCATCTATCTCTCAGACCATCATCCATCATTTAGTTCTTTATCTTTAATCTCTTCATATCCATGAACATACTCCAAACTCTCATAATACCTGCATCTTCTTCAAGCATTTCCCCAAAATCACCTTCTCAGTGAAATCTATCTTGACCACCACCAATTTAAAATTTCAATCTCTCTCTGTTCCCTATTTCTTTTACCGGCTTTTTTCTCTTTAACACTTATCTCCAATGCATACATACACAATCTTATTTTTTTGAATTTAAAAGATTTTATTTATTTATTTGACAGAGAGAGATCACAAGTAGGCAGAGAGGCAGGCAGAGAGAGAGGGTGAAGCAGGCTCCCTGCTGAGCAGAGAGCCCGATGCGGGACTCGATCCCAGGACCCCGAGATCATGACCCGAGCCGAAGGCAGCGGCTTAACCCACTGATCTACCCAGGCACCCCACAATCTTATTTTTTAAAGATTTTATTTATTTATTTGAGAGAGAGTGTGTGTATACAAGGGGGGTGGGCAGAGGGAGAAATAGACTCCCCGCTGAGCAAGGAGCCTGATACAGAACTCTATCCCAGGACCCTGAGATTGTGACCTCAGAGGCAAATACTTAATCAACTGAGCCACCCAGGTGCCCCTACAATCTTACTTTTTCATCTCTCTGCTTGACATACAGTAGTTACTCAATAAACATTTCCTGAATGAATGAATAGTATTATTGCTTTTCATTTGCCCAACCTGATGAAAGCATGGAATCTTATTAGATATCTAAATTTTAATTTGCTTTGATACCCTACACTCCACAGATTCCACAACTACTCTTTCCTCGCTAGAATGTATTTACTTCATCTAAATTATTGTTTTCACAGTAAAACCTAAAGGATGGTGTTATTTATGGGTAAATGCTCAGAAAACAGAAGTGAATTCTGGATTCTTTATTCCTTCTGCCTCAGTACTACCTTCTTCTAAGTGGTCATAGTTGTGGTAAATGAGTCTTTTCACTCTCTCACACTTCTGCTCGCTTAGTATAATTAGGGTTAAGTTATCCTCTGAAATCAATAGCTGAGAATTGTAAGAATTCATTCATTTATATAACGTTTCTAGAAAAAGTCTATGTATGTTTGTAAGAAGGTTATCAATATCTAAAGTTTTAGAATCAGTTTCTTGTGATCACCTTCTTTTCCTTTGAGTTTCATTGAAGTCCTAATGGAACAAATGGCTCTGTTTGTGCAAAAGAGTAATAGATAAGATCAGCAAGTGGAATCTGTCTCACACAGGCTAGTTTTGTGGGTGTGCAAACTCTGCAGTCACACAGGCTCTCAGGTTCAGAAGGATGCTGAACTTGGTTTAATATTCTGCTGTTGCTGTCTTGATAGTCTAACTTACTTACTTTACTTATTTTAAATTTTAATTCCAATATAGTTAACATACAATATAGAGATTCAACAATTCTGTATATTACTCAGTGCTCATCATGATAAATATACTTTTTTTTTTTTTTAAGATTTGATATATTTGACAGAGAGAGATTACAAGTAGACAGAGAGGCAGGCAGAGAGAGAGGGGAAAGCAGGCTCCGATCATGACCTGAGCCAAAGGCAGAGGCTTAACCCACTGAGCCACCCAGGCACCCTGATGATAAATATATTCTTAATCCCCATCAACTATTTCACCCATCCTTCCACCCACCTCCCCTCTGGCAACCATCAGTTTGTTCTCTAGAGTTAAGAGTGTGTTTTTGGTTTGCATCTCCCTCTTTTTTTTATTTTTTTACCTTTCTTAATTTGCTTTGTTCCTTAAATTCCACATGTGAGTGAGATCATATGGTACTTGCTTTTCTCTGGCTGACTTCTTTCACTTAAAATTATACTCTGACTCCATCCACATTGTTGCAAATGGCAAGATTTTATTCTTTTTTATGGCTGAATAATATTCTATTGTGTATATGTATCTATATCTATATCTATATCTATATCTATATCTATATATATCTATCACATCTTCTTTATCCATTCATCTGTTGGTGGACACTTGGGCCATTTCTGATAATGCTTCAGTAAACAAAGAGGTACACGTATCTCTTCAAATCAGTTGTTTTTATATTCTTTGGGTTAATACCCAGTAGTGCAATTACTGGTTCATAGAGTAGTTCTGTTTTTACTTTTTTGAGGAACATCATACTGTTTCCACAGTAGCTGTACTAGTTTGCATTCCCACGAACAGTACGCAGGGGTTCCTTTTTCTCCACATCTTTGCCTACACCTGTTGTTTTTTGTCTTTGTGATTTTAGCCATTCTGACGTGTGTGAGGCGATCTCATTGGAGTTTTTGTTTGCATTTCCCTGATAAGTGATATTGAACATCTTTTCATCTGTCTGTTGGCCATCTGTATGTCTTCTTTGGAGAACTGTCGTTCATGTCTCCTGTCCATTTTTAATTGGATTATTTATTTTTTTGGTGTTGAGTTATATAAGTTCTTTATATATTTTGGATACTGTTTATCGGATATGTCACTTGCAAATATCTTCTCCCATTCCTTAGGTTGCCTTTTAGTTTTGTTGATTGTTTCCTTTGCTGTGTGGAAGCTTTTTCTTTTGATGAAATGCCAATAGTTTATTTTTGCTTTTGTTTCCCTTGCCTCGGGAGATATATCTAGAAAGATATTGCTTTGGCCAATGTCAGAGAAATTGCCATCTGTGCTCTCCTAAGATTTTTATGGTTTCAGGTCTCACATTCAGGTCCTTATTCTATTTTGAGTTTATTTTTGTGTATAGTGTAAGAAAGTAGTCCAATTTCATTCTTTTACACTTAGCTATCCAGCTTTCCCAATGCCACTTGTTAAAGAGCTTTTTCTCACTGCATATTTTTGCCTCCTTTGTTGAAGATTAACGGACCATATAATTGTGGGCTTATTTTATTCTTACTATTTTTAAATAAGTAGCTTCACATTTTCATTTTGTACAGGGCACATGAATTAGGTAACCAATCTTGATCTCAGTACTTCTTCATTTCTGAAGCAAAAATTCCTGGTAAAAATGAAGAGGTTCTGATGTTCAAAAAAGGTAAAGTTCCTTATAAGTCAGGTTTTCTAGGTTAGCCCACGAGGCTCATGATCTCATTCCATGAGAAAGAGGACTTTGATCTAGAAACAGTTGCTCTGGATTGTCTGAGCTGGAGTTCTGCTGCCCAGGCTCATATCTGCGGTGCATACCTTTAAAGGAGCCACAGTTAGATCCCAACAAACAACAATGGAAGCCAGAAAACAATGGACTGATAGTTTCAATGTGCTGACTGAAAGGGCTGTCAAATTAAAATTCAGTAAACTCTCATTTGTTTTGAGTGGAGATCTTGAAGTTGAAAGCAAAAGAAGGGCAAAAGTTAAACCATACAAATACTAACTGAAAGAATGCTGATGTAGCTTTAGCAGCATCGGAATTTAAAACAAAAAGTTACTATTAGAGAGAGAGAAATACTTAATAATAATAAAAGACCCAGGAGTGCCTGGCTAGCTCAGTTGTTGAGGTGTGTGACTCTTGATCTCAATGCTGTGAGTTCAGGCCTCATGTTGGGTATAGAGATTACTTAAAAATAAAGTCTTAAAATAAAGATAATAATAATAATAATAAAAGATCCAGATCCAATTCCCTAGGAAGATATAAATTTCCAAACTTATATAAGCTTAAGAGGCAAAATTGACATTAGACTAAATCAGAATTACAATTGGTGATATTAAACCACCTCTTTTGATATTGATAGAATAAATAAGATATAAAAGACAGGAAATGGTAAGCAAATTTAAGCAATATAATTTGGAAGCTTGACAGAAGCTCACAACCGCAGAAAACATTCATTGCAAATGCACAAAGAACATTCTCTCTCTCTTTTTTAAACATTTATTTATTTATTTATTAGTGGGGGAATGGGGTAAGGGGCAGAGGGGAGAGAATCTCACATAGACTCCTCACTGAGCTCAGAGCCTGCCACGGGGCTGGATCTCAGGACCCTGAGATCATGGCCTGAGCTGAAACCAAGAGTCAGATGCTTAATGGACTGAGCACGCTGACGCCCCAGAACATTTTCAAAAATGGAAATTGGACTGGGCCCGGTGTCTTCAGTCCCACTGGGGCAGAAGGCCAGGGTGTCTGCTAGCCTCAGAGTGAGTGGAGTAGCCACAGATTTCTATGATCCCAGGAGCAAGAGGGGCTGCTGAGGAAGCTACTCTAAGTCGCAGGGGTTAGGTCACAGCAGCAAGATCCACTAGTCCTCAAAATGTGAAAGTAGGCAAGTCACTCTGAGATGATAGATTTGCTGCAGAAAGGAGACTCTGGGTGGTTTTTCTACCAGAAAAACAAGTGTACATGTGAAAGTGTATTTTTTTATGGCTGAAGCTGGTGGTTCGGAATTACAGGGGAACCATAATAAGGGATGATGGGAGCTGTTCCTATTGTATACAGAGAAGATGTAGAAGAAAGCAAAGATATTAACTATGAATGGCTCAGAATTGCAGCCAGCCTGATGGGTTGGTACAAATACCTGGAATAGATTTTGCTACTTCTGCTGAGTAGAACCCTAGACAAGCAAATAGGCTGGTGAGTAAACTCACAATGGAATAAGAAAATTAGGGGTACAGGAAAGAAAGGACAAGGTTCTGTTAGTCCCCCGCTCCTCTCCTCCCAAAGAGGAGACCCCAAATATTCTTGAACTTGCTGGGTGCCAGAGCTTACAGGTGGTTATTTCTGATTTTTGTTTGTTTGTTTTCTAATGTATTTATTTTGGGTCTGTGCTGTGCTTATTGTCCTTTTTTCAGTCTCCATGATTGATATGGATGATATGGATGTCCTTGGTACAGAGTATCCTTGTTGGATTTATTCAATTTAAACTTTGTTAATGGCTTCTATTACAATTGGCTAGATTCATAGTCAAGAACAGCCTGTTCTTGCTGGGACTGTATGTTAAAACAATGTGTGATGCCAAGAAGAAAAAAAATACTTAGTTTTCTCCTACACAATTTAACATACAGATTGTTACCACTGCTATCTCCTTATTCAACAGTCCTGAGATGGTAGAACTTAACAGTGTTTTCTGCACTGAGCAGAGGCTTAAACAGGAAAGTAACTGTTATTATTTCCATCATGCAGTTGTTCCTAAATTCTTAGCATAGTAGAATCTCCTGGAAGGATTTTTAAAAATCCCAGTGTCAGATGAATTTTCTTATAGGTATTACTTGAGCCTCTACCTTCTTTTTCTTCCTGTGCCAACTTTTGTTAAAGATAACATTACTTTAGCATTAGAGTTTGTGACATTTATATATTTTTCTTCAACTACACACCTTCATTTTGTTCTATTTTTTTAAAAGATTTTATTTATTTATTTGACAGAGAGAGTGAGATCACAAGTAGGCAGAGTGGTAGGCAGAGAGAGGAGGAAGCAGGTTCCCCACTGAGCAGAGAGCCCAATGCGGGGCTCAATCCCAGGACCCTGAGACCATGACCCGAGCCAAAGGCAGAGGCTTAACCCACTGAGCCACCCAGATACCCCAATTTTTATTGGGGTATCTATTTTATTATATAAAATCTATTATATTTATTACATTTATTATATAAAATCTATTTTCACAGCTAAATGAATTTAATATTGCATACTTTGTCCTTTTGCCATAGTTTCTCCATTTATCTCTCAGTCGACTGAAGGTAAATCCTCAAGTAGTTTGTTGAAGAAGAACTCCCTGAATTCCTCCATATTCAAAATTGTACTTCTATTGTTTTTAATACCTGAGGAGTAATTTACTAGGCATAAAATTCTTGAGTCACACTTTCTTTCCTAGAGGACTTTGAGTTCTTTGAGAACATTATTTTACTGATTTCTAAACAGGGGTATGAAGAAATCTAAAACACAGTCATTGTGACTTAATCTTTTACCTGTCCACCAGGTAAAAAACCCCAGAGTTTTCTTTCTTTATCTTTGATGCTCAGTAACTTTTTTGCTAGGATATATCTCATGTTGGTTGTTTCATAGTAAAGTAAAAGATAAGTTACCCTTTATCTGGAGAAAAAGTTTTCTTGATTTGTGTCCTTAAATACTTAAGATGGTCCTTTTTCGGGGGGATTCATACCTTTGAGAGTACCAATTATATATATGTTGGATCTACTTTCTCATCTTCCTTTAAGTGAGTAACAGTACCTATAGATAACCTAAAGCAAACATTATTCCAAGTGAGAAAATATTAGAAGTATTTCCTTTAAAATTAGGAATGAGAGAAAGATAATCTTTTCTATTAAATCATACATTGGACATCCTAACCTGTGTAGAGACATAAGGTTTGGCAAGAAGGAAGTAAAATGGTCAATATTTGCAGGTGATTCAATTTACATGGAAAACCCAAAATAATACACAAATTAATAAGATGTCAGATGTAAGACAAAAATTAGCCTCATTCCTATATACTAGCACCAAACTCCTAGAAAACATAAAAAAAAAACAACAAATGGTCAAAATGTTAATATCCCCCCCAAAAAGTTAATTTCCCTTCTCTTTTAAGGCATCAGCCTCTTTTAAGAGATTTTTATAATTTTTCTCTTTGTATTTAACCCACTTTTTAGTAGAGCAGAATATGTAATTCTTCATTGTGAGAAAAGAGAAAAATGAAAAGAAATTGTCTTGGAGACAATACATGACTAGCAGAGTAACTCACGTAATTGACGGTGCCCATTGAATCTCACATGTGAGCAATTACTGTTCATAAAGGGATATCTCTAGTTAATACAAAACTGTTCATAGTAATGGAAATAAACTAGGAAGAAGTCAACCTCCATAATACTGATGATTTATTAGAAGCACACAGATGTGCATAAAATAACCATATAGGTACTGTAAATTCCATTTCAAGTTGTCACATACTATCCTTTATGCACAAATGCTATGGAGCTTATCAAGGATGTAATTGAAGCAGGAATATTTTGAAGTTCAAAGGTTATATGTGATACTTTAATGATATGGCCATATACATAAACTTTATCCTTAAAGCAATACCATTCATGTGTTTTGTCTTTCTGCCCTAATTATTATCATATCCTATATAAAGCACTACTCCTTAGTATGACATACTGTCTTTCTGCAGATCCAGCATCATTTCCTCCCCATGCCCACATTCTCAGACCCTGTATTCAATTCCTTAGATTTCTAAAGGCATCACACTCCCATCTCTCCCTGTTTTCATACATTCTCTTCTTCTGTGCCCACCCCCCCCCAAAAAAAAATCTGATGCTTCCTTTCATTTTTGGATAATTCCTCTCAAACATCTGCTTTTTGCAGAATCCTTTCTGGATCCCTCCAGGTGGGGCCAAATGTCCTCTACTAGAGCTATCTCTATGATAAAACTAACTCAACTGTGCCCAGCTTCCTCTTCACACCAAAGTAATGCTGGAGCCGGAAGCTGTGGTAGCAGCTTCTTGATTCATTGACTTCCTGGTTAGAGCTAGAGACAGCAGGCATGGGCCGGGTGTCCCTGTGGTTGCAGGGCCTGGGTCAGACATGAAGTTATGCATCGAGCTCCTTGATCTCACAGCCAGCCTGGCCTGAGAACAGGGTAAAACCAAGAGTTATATTGTGCGTGGAGTGTCAGAAACAGAGAAGCAAGAAGTCATTTGTGAGTACAAGAGGTAGAACTTGGGAAGACTTCAGAAGTAGGGTGCCGTCTGACATGGTGTGAAGTACAAAGAGCTATTAGAATCCATAGCTGTGCTGTGCTGTGCTGCTGGTTTTCCCTTGTCTTCCACTATTCTCCATCCCTATCCCAATAGCTTAAGTGCAGACTTCCATCATTCAATCTCCACTACTTAGTATTGGACCTGCTGCACAGTTGGAGACAGCATGTACCTGTTGAATTACATCAAGTCCTACTAACCATTCTTTAAAGATTGACATCTTTAAATTTTTTGGAAAGATTTTATTTACTTATTTGACATACAGAGAGAGAAAGAGAGACAGAGAGAGCACGTGCACAAGAAGGGGGAGCAGCAGGCAGAGGGAAAGGGAGAAGCAGGCTCCCTGCTGAGCATGCAGCCTGATGAAGAACTTGACCCCAGCACGGTGGGATCATGACCTGAGCCAAAGGTAGACACTTAACCAAGTGAGCCACCCCGGTGCTCCAAAGACCATTTTTTAAAACCTCTCAGGTAGGGGTGCCTAGGTGGCTCAGTGGGTTAAAGCCTCTGCCTTCGGCTCAGGTCATGATCCCAGGGTCCTGGGATCGAGCCCCACATCGGGCTCTCTGCTCAGCAGGGAGCCTGCTTCCTCCTCTCTCTCTCTGCCTGCCTCTCTGCCTACTTGTGATCTCTCTCTCTGTCAAATAAATAAATAAAATCTTAAAAAAAAACCAAAAACTCTCAGGTAGGTTACTTATCAGTGAAATCTTCCTTCATCCCCAGTGAGTAGATTCTGTTCCTACACATATTCATGGTATGTTTTTTGGTATCAATCTCTTTCAATGTTCCACCTTGTATTATTACATGTATTACATGTGTTTGACTAGGTCTGGGTTTTGTTTTTTGTTTTTTCTGTCTGAGTGTATCCACCCTAGCAGTAAGATTACTGTCTGAATCCCAGTAGAAGTATTGCAAATTTTTTCTGTGTCTTTAAGTGGCTGCTGTGTATGACTCCTATTTCCCACCATTTCCGATACGCTTCAGTCCTCATTCTCAATAATGGAGATATTGAAAGAAATGGTAGAAAAAACAAGCTTATGTAGAACCCAAAAGTCTAGTCCAGTGTCTTCAAAGGAAAAGCAAAATAAATAAATAAATAAATAAATAATCCTTGACTAAAGTTACTATAAAAACCAACCTGTATTCTTTTGTGCAAGATAGGATTTTGTTTTAACCTAACTATCATGATTGCCTGGTCTTACTTTATGTTGGCTATATAGTTCTGATTTGTAGTACTTTTGGAATTTGAAATTAGAAAGCCATGTACCACTTATACCTTACTCCTCTGATTGAAGTATAGCTCACTGTAACTAAGACCTGGTGGCTAAAAAATGAAAAAAGAAAAGCCATCTGGGTTTGGTATGTGCCAGAGTGTGATGTATATGCATGTATGTTCTCATATATCTACAATTACCTATTTAGCACCTCTTCATGTTTATTTTAGAATTAACAAAGAATAAAGGAGAATATTTTGAAATACTTATTTAGAGATCTGGTATTCAGATGCCCAGTACTGTAGTCATTAGCTACGTGTTTCCATTGAGCATTTGAAAGGTAGCTATATTGAATTGAGTTGTGCTGTAAGTATAAAAAATATAACAACTTTGAAGACTTAGTTTCAGAAGTAAGATACATCATTAATATAGTTTTATGTTGGTTGCATGTTGAAATGACAGTATTTTTATGTATTTTATGTACATAATAGCATATTATTAAAATTAATTTTATATGCTTATTTTTATTTTTTTCATGTGGCTACTAGGAAGTTTAAAATTACATGTGTGAAGTGCATTATATTTCTCTAAGATGGCATTACTCTGATATATGCTATAGTTTAGTTACTTTTACCTTAAAAACATTGCAAGGAAGTTGTGAAAAATTTTCCACCCCAGTAGAGGAGACAAGTTAATTGATAGTCTACTGTGCTGCAGGCCCTGATATTTTACATGAGCTATTTTGTTTAATTCTCCCCAAATCTTATTAGATAGGTGTTATTCCTATTCTAAGATAGGTAGACTGGAGCTCAAAAAGTTTAAGAAAATTTCCTTAAGCCCTTGATCAAACAGCTACTGTCAATAAAACTTACTCAAATCTACCTGACTTTGGAGATCGTTCTCTTTCTACTAGAGAACACTCTCATCTGTCTTTCCTTTTCAGAGACTGGCACCATATGCTAACAGAAATTCTAATAACACCCACAGTTGTGAGGCCTTACCAGGTCTTACCAGGTTTTTGAAGCCTGTTACTTCAAAATAAGGTCCTATTTCCTTTTTCACCCAAATGAAAATAACATTTAAGCCCCTCATATACTAAATTATCAGGAATTCCAGTCTTTTCCTATGGTTCTCCTCCCCCATGTAGTCATAAATGACTGAGAATTGTTTACTAATGCCTGAGTATTTTGATCCATTGGTCTTATGAATAGACAATAGAGTGGAAATTCAGATACACTCTTGAGGCTGGAGGACCACCTCACAAACTGTCTAGAAGAGGGTTAATTCAATGACAGTGGTTTTGTTTTCTTTTTTTTTTTTTAATTTTTTAAAATTTCTTTTCAGCGTAACAGTATTCATTGTTTTTGCACCACATCCAGTGCACCATCCAAAACATGCCCTCCCTAATACCCACCACCAG
>PISX010012025.1:18073-62559 GCA_004024625.1 Mellivora capensis
CCTAAGCTCCCACCCCCCGCCCCTTCAAAACCCCTCAGGTTGTTTTTCAGAGTCCATAGCCTCTCATGATTCACCTCCCCTTCCAATTTCCCTCAACTCCCTTCTCTTCTCCATCTCCCCATGTCCTCCATGTTATTTGTTATGCTCCACAAATAAGTAAAACCATATGATAATTGACTCTCTCTGCTTGACTTATTTCACTCAGCATAATCTCTTCCAGTCCCGTCCATGTTTTGTTTTGTTTTTAAAGATTTTTATCTATTTATTTGACAGACAGAGACAGACAGATCCAAGCAGGCAGAGAGAGAGGAGTAATCAGGTTCCCAGCTGAGCAGAGAGCCCGATGCGGGGCTCGATCCCAGGACCCTGGGATCATGACCCGAGATGAAGGCAGAGGCTTTAACCCACTGAGCCACCCAGGTGCCCCTGGTCCCGTCCATGTTGCTATACAAGTTGGGTATTCATCCTTTCTGATGGAGGCATAATACCCCATAGTGTATATGGACCACATCTTCCTTATCCATTCGTCCATTGAAGGGCATCTTGGTTCTTTCCACAGTTTGGCGACCATGGCCATTACTGCTATAAACATTGGGGTACAGATGGCCCTTCTTTTCACTACATCTGTATCTTTCGGGTAAGTACCCAGTAGTGCAATTGCAGGGTCATAGGGAAGCTCTATTTTTAATTTCTTGAGGAATCTCCACACTGTTCTCCAAAGTGGCTGCACCAATTTGCATTCAGTGGTTTTGTTTTCTAATGCTGTGTAACAAATTACGATTAGTGGCTTTAAACAACACCCATTTATTAGCTCATATTATCTGTAGGTCAGAAGTCCCACATGTCATTGCTGAATTCTTGTTCATGGTTATCACGTGGCTGAAATCAAGGTCCCTGCAATTCTGAGCTCTCTCATCTGGAGACTTTGGTGGGGGGGTGGGGCATAAATCTGCTTCCAAGTACATTATTGTTGTTGGGAGTATTCATGCTCCTTGTGGGTAATAGGACTTAGGTCCCTGTTTCCTTGTGGCTGTCTACCAGGGGCCATTCCTTCTTTCTGGAGATGTAGTGTATTCCTTGACATGTGCCCCATACCCCATCTTCCAGCCAGCAATGGCTCATCAAGTCTTTTTCATGTTTTGAGTTTCCTTGACTTCTCCTTCTGCCACTAGTGGTAGAAAACGCTCTACTTGAAATGTTTTTGTAGTGAGATAGGGCTCACCCTGATAATCTTCTTTTAAGGTCAACTATGAAACAAAACATAATATAATCATGGGACTATCTCATCCAAATCACAGGTTCCAGGAATGAGAGCACCGCATATTGGGGTAGTGGTTGGTACATTTTCATCAATCTGCCCACTATAGTCCTGGGGATTCTATAAAGCATGTACACCACCACAGTGGCAATGACACAGAGCCAACTATCAAAATTCTCCCAGCTACTTAGCTTTGCTAGTCACAGGGAGAAAAGCAAGAGCTGTCTTACTATCAGGTAGTAACACCTGCCAGGGAAGGAATGGAGGATGGGACATGAAAGATCCTGGTGTGCTCCTTTCCCTTTCTTCCAGTTAAACCCTCAAATCTTACTCATCATAAACTTTCCTGTGAAAGCAACACAAAGGTTAAGGGCATTAGATGGAACTGTAACATTTCTGTCCCACCTGGTTTAAGGGCAGCGATGTCCAGATATTTTGAGGTATGTTGAAGCTTGCACCTCTCCTCTTGCTAAAGCCCTAGTAAACCGCAAAGGTGTGAGTCCTACTGGTGCCTTCTGAATGGCTTCCTAAGAGGTCACTGGGGCCCGTTCTCCTGGTCTCTGAGCTAAGGACTTTCCTCAAGGTGCAGGGAGTAGCACTCTTCCCAGCACAGTACAGACCTTAGACCCTCTCAGTTACCTGCCTTTTGGACTCTTTCCCCACTCTCGTATGCCAATCTGCCAATACTCAGCTCAAAATCCATTGTGGCTCTTGCTCTTCCTGGGAACTCGCCTTTCATTTAGTGCTAGTTGCTCAAGTTTTCTTTGCTAAACTTTGTGCTCTCCTAAGTGCCACATCCCCTTTCTTTTTATTGCTACTATTGTTTACTTGAGAGGTTTCTTTTAGCTGACTCCTTTTAATTGTTAACAAATGTGTCAAAGAAATTTTTCTCACTATCACATGTGGAAAATCTGAGTTATGTGTCATATATAGCTGTTAACTGTACGAAAAAAAAGGAAAAAAGAAAAAAATTCTTAGTCACTGGTAGTCTCTAACCTGACATAGCGGAATGCCTCTCAAAAGGCTTCTTTCTTCTCTAGTTGTCCCCAGGGGCATTTTTATTACAGTTCCTAACGCTTTTTTGTTGTTGTTGTTGTTTTTATTTTTGTTTTGCTTTGTTTCATTTTTTGGTTTTTGGTTTTTGTTTTGAGCTGAGGGGCTATAATGAGATTACATTTAACCCTGGAACATCATGAGTTTGAACTGTGTGGGTCCACTTACAGACATATTGTTTTTGATAAATATAGCATAGTACTATAAATGTATTTTTTTAAGGAATTTTTTTTCTTCCTTAGGATTTTCAATAATATTTTTTTCCCTCTAGCTTACTTTATGGTTAGAATACAAATACATGTCACATAAAAAATGTGTCATATGGGGCACCTGGGTGGCTCAGTTGGTTAAGCTTCTGACTCTTGATTTCAGCTCAGATCATGATCTTAGGGTTGTGAGGTGGAGCCCCACATCGGACTCCATGTTGGGCATGGAGCGTCCTTAGGATTCTGTCTCTCCCTCTCTGTCTGCCCCTCCCTCCCCAGCTCACACACACTTTCTCAAAAAACAAAAAATATGTGTTAGTTGACTATTGTTATATTATGTTATGTTATGTTATAGGTAAGACTTCTTGTCAACAGTAGGCTATTAGCTAATTTTTCAGGGAGTTAAAAGTTAAACATGGAAGGGCTGGGCCCCTCCCTAACCCTGCATTGTTCGGGTGTCAGCTGTACATTTGAGGCTCTGTGTTGAAGCTTCATGTCCTCAAACTACCTGTCCCTATCCTTGCCCCCTCTATCCCTGCTTCTGTTGAGTTTATCACCTAAAATCATCTCCCATACCACCAGAGGTATGCAATAAACAGAAAACACTGATCTACTCCCTTTTTCCCAGAGACCCACCTCAAATTCCTTTCCCTCTAAGAGACCTTTGCTGACATTATAGACCTCAGTAATCCCCTCCAAGGCATTCATAAAGCTACTATGTCTAATTATTCAAATGCTGCTGTGTGACATTTCATTAAGGACAAAGACCATGTATTATACTAAGTTTTCCCACAGCACTTGGTATGCTACCTGGCAAACAGCAGGCATTCAATAAATATTTGTGGTTTGATGAACAGCAAGGGGCAGCTCTAGGTAAAAGTGTGGAGTGAAGTTTGACTTAGGTTCTTCTACCTTTGACTGCCTCCATCACAGAAAGGGCCATGGATTATGATACTCCTCTGAACTGGTCATTTTCTCTTTTCTCAATCAGTTCCAGATGTCTCCCAATTTTTCTCAATCTCCCCAAATCACACTTCATGTGCTCTGTGTCTCCTTATCACGTTGACTACTAGCTAAGGTATTTGGTGTTTGCCACTAGATTTTGTTCTATTTAAAATTGTGTCACAAAAATTTTTTTTGTATCTTCTATCACATCCAAGACAGACATATGTATACATAATAGATGCTCAATAGATATTTATCATACAAATAAATGAATCTGTGTTATATTGTTTGTGTCTTAAGGTTTTGCTATTATATTTTGAGGAAAAAGTACAAAATCACCCAAGTAATTCATTTAACTTTGGTCAAGGGAATTTACTAAGTTTATTAACAAGTATATAAACATTTTATGGTTTTGATTCAGAATAATAAAAATAAGATCTTCTGTTTGCCTTTTTTTTTTTTTTCGGTCCTTCTTCGGCTCTTTCATTTGTCCACTTGGCCAATTTAAATATTTCTTTTAAGAAGTAGTGTAAGTCTCTATAGCTTTACATAGAACTGATGGTTCCTTCTCTGTATTCTGAGCATGCCATACATACTTCTAGTTAGGGGTGACCACATAATTTATTGTCTAAATCTGGACATATTGAGAATGAAAGTGTGCACAAAAAACTATTAAGCTAGGATAAGAGGTGGCCCTGACAAACCAGGAAGTATGCTCATACTACTTTGAAAGTAGTTATTTGCTAACTATATGTCTCTTGTCATTCAAGTGTAAAGCTATTCTAGGTCTGGGCCTTATTTCTCTTAGCTTCCTTCTTATCTAGAACTGTGCCTACCACTCGTGGTGGTAGAAGAAATGTTAGTGCCTCTTTAAAAATGTTCATTTAATTGCATATTATACTATCTTGCTGTAGAACTCAAACCATCCTATTTGGGTCCTATTATGAGCCATTTTCTCAGTATAAAAATATAGGGCATTGAGCTTAATTGTATGCTTGTGTAATGATGGTAGCTAGCATTTACCAGCACTTAGCATGTGCAAGTCCCAAGGCTAAGAACTTTGGTTGAGTTTGGATTTCTCACAACAATTCTTGGAGTTAAGTGTTGCTATGGTCCCATTAAGTTAGGAGAAAAGACACATTTAGAAAGATTAAGAATCTTGTTCAGGGTCACCCAGCTAATTATGTAGCAGAGTTTGAACCCCAGACCCTGATGCCATACACCATCTCTCCTATGTGTAAGAAATAACTGGTACTAAATTTTATAAAGTAATTTAAAAATATGAATACCATACTTTAAGAAAAAAATTCTTATGCTTTTACATGTTTACAGGAGAATGTGTTTGAGTAAAGATTGCAGAATAAGGTCAATGTGGCAGCAATGTGAGGTCATGAGTAGTGATACACAAACACATTCTTATCATGGTTCTTGGTGTTAACATCTCCATTTGTTATGACACAAATATACTGTTAATTTTGTTGAGATCATTTTCTTGTTTTCAAACTAGTAAGTGTACAAAGCAGTTTGTAATATAAAAAACCTTTGTACTACAACAGTTGGGTTTACTTTTAGCAGTATTTTCAGTGTACATTATGTGAATAAATTATAAACAGTGTATTTTCTACCTTGTCCTTTTGACAAGATTCTATTTGGTAACAATTTTAATGATAGTCATTATTGAAACAATATTATATTAACTCCAGAAAAATTATCATTTGGTATTATTGTAATTACAAACCATGTTTTGATATTGATAAAACACATTATCAGTGGTTCTTAAGCAAAAGTAGTCTAATTTTATAAAAAATAATCTAAATTGTGAGGATAATCTATAGTTTTAACCTGTTTAAAATCATAAAGGATAAATTAAATGCATAAAGAGACTATACTATAAATATACTGAGCAAATAAATATATACACAGACTTTCATACAAAAGGTATCCTTCAAGAATTGTATTCTTAATTTTTTTTCTACTGACAAGAGAGGTGTGTGAATAGCTGTAGCAACTAAAATTAGATTATTATCAGTGTATTCAGTTGCTTATGATGTGTTATAAACATATGGGAAGCCTGAAAACAAATGTTTACATAATGAATGTTAACTCTTATAAACAAATGATAAGAAAAGTTACTCTTAAGGCATTCACACAAAATGACTACATTTGTGGGTGCCTGGGTGGCTCAGGGGGTTAAGCCTCTGCCTTCGGCTCAGGTCATGATCCCAGGGTCCTGGGATCGAGTCCCACATCGGGCTCTTGCTCAGTGGGGAGCCTGCTTCCTCCCTCTCTCTGCCTGCCTCTCTGCCTGCTTGTGATCTTTCTCCCTCTGTCTCTCTGTCAAATAAACAAATAAAATATTTAAAAAAATGACTACTTTTGCAATTCAAAGGAA
This sequence comes from Mellivora capensis, assembly GCA_004024625.1. Classification (NCBI taxonomy): domain Eukaryota; kingdom Metazoa; phylum Chordata; class Mammalia; order Carnivora; family Mustelidae; genus Mellivora; species Mellivora capensis. The sequence continues at coordinate 23,928 of PISX010012025.1, forward strand.
GGGTTAGAAACATACAAGACATATTAATTTAAGGAATTTTCTGGGTTTTTTTTTTGTTTTTTTTTAGCACCCCACATTTCTTTTAATTTTGAGGTAATTATACATTCACATGAAGTTGTAGGAATTTCGTGGGGTTTTTTGTTGTTGTTGTTGTTGTTGTTGTTGTTGTTTTTGTCCGAGGAAGTTTTTAGAGTTAATATGCCTTTGAATTTCAGGTCAGAAAGCTTCCTCTAGTTTATTATGTTATTCCTATTTTTTTGAAGTAGGATACCAGGATATCACGGGTCAGAAAAACTGCACTGAATGCCAAGTTTTCACTGTACTCAGGGTAACTAGAAAATTAAAATACTTATATTATAATGTAGATAAAGATCTATGGTTAACTGATAGAAATTGGGACCAAGAGAAAGTTTAAAATTTAAAAAAAATATTTTTTTTCTTTGCATTTTTTATCATCTCAGGGGATTTAAACATTTCATTTATTCTAGGTGCCAGGGTACATCAGCTGAACAAAACAGACAAAATTCCATTTTGTATTGGGGAAGACAGGCATTAAGAGATACACATACGAAATAAATAAATTATAAACACTGTTGCAAGGTTTAAAGTGTCATGGAAACAAAAAAGCCAGTTAAGAAAGAATGAGAGTTTGGGGTGGGGTGGTTGCAATTTTAAATAGTGTGGTCAGGCTAAGAGGTGGCCATCACTGTTAGGGTGAGATTTGAGCAAAGAGTTAAAAGAGGGAAAGCAGACATTGAAGAAGAATGTTCCCAGCAGAAGAAAGAACACTTCAAACGCCCTAAGTAGTTGTCTGTCTGGACTATTCAAGTAGCAAAGGGTGGAGCTGGAGTGAGAAAGGTGAAGGGAAGAGGCACAATCAGGGGCTTCGTAGGTCACAGTAAAGACCTCAGTTTTTACAGACAATGAAATAGGGAGCCACTGAAAGATTTTGGCCGGATGAGACTGGAGCTGACTTTTCTTGTAAGATAGTATTCTGTGTGTTGCTCAGACAATAGAGTTAATGGTGGGCAGAGAGACCATTTAGCTAGCAACTGAAGTAAGCCACTGAAGTATGATCCAAGTCAGAGAAGACGAAGTAATGCACTGATTGGCCTGATTCTGATTTACTCTGAGAGTACAACAGTCTTGCCCGACAGTGTGGAGGTGAAGATCAGTGAAGAAAGGGAGCCAAGGACTCCACAAAGTATTTGTTATGAGCAACTAGCTAGAAGGACCGTGGCTAGGTCTTGAACTGCTTTTTGAGCAAGGGACAATTAGAAACTTAGGGGAGAAAGAAAACTAATATTGCACTAATATAATCAATCCAGATGAAGAAGACGTATATATTATTACATCATATTCCAAGTGTTGTAGGCCTGAAAACTTAATGTAGGCATTTGGTGGAAGGCTGACGGCCTCTTAGGTGTTAGTGATTTCTGGGTTATACAAAACACAGCTAAAGAAGACTCAGATTCCAGGAGACAAGTAATTTCACACTTTTCAAATGTCAGGTGGAACTTCTAGGCCGTGAAAGCCAGTTAGAACAGATTCAACGATTCTGACGTTTACATTAATAAAAAGCGGTGGTTCGAGGATTTCAGGGCATCTTTCCACCAATTCCAACTGACAAGTTGTGCCAGGACTCTGCGCCTAGCCTGGCCAGCCTGGGAGCGTCCGCGGTCCCGCTAGGAGCGCAGGCACCGCCCCTCCACGCGGTTCGGGGTGGGGGCGCGAGCCGCGGTTGCCAGCCGCCGGGCGGAGGGCGAGGAGGGGCTGTCGTGCGCTCCCACCCAGCCCTGGTCGCCATCTTCCGACGCGTCCTTTCCCGCGCGGGCTCCAGCCCCAGCTCTCGGCCCTCCTCTTCCTAGCCCGCGCAGCTGCACCGAGCTGCGCGTTGCGGGGTCGCTAGCTCAGTCCGACGCCCAGGCGGGGCCGGGGGTGGGGCCGGCGCGGCGGCGCAGTCCTCGCGCGGCTCTCCGGGCGCGCGCTGCCTCTCGCTCCGCCCGCGCGCGAGCCTGGGCGGGGAGGGAGGGGCCAGGAAGCGGCAAGCGCGCTGGGGAGCGCAGCTGCGGGCGTGGGGGTGGCAGGAGCCGCGGAGCCGGCACCGAGGGCGGCTGCGGCTGGAGCCGGAGCCGGCGGTCCAGACAAAGGCGACGGTGAGTGCCCCGCCGGCCCGGGTCGTGCACCGGCTCCCACACCTCGCCCTCGCGGCCTTCTGGGCGGGGGCCCGCAGCCTCGAACCCCCGCCGCCGAGGGCTCTGTGGGGAGCGCGGCCCGGCCCTGCCCCCCGCGCGCTGCGGGCTGTTGGCTGAGCCTGCGGCTCCATTTTCAGGTCTGGGCGAGGTCTTCCTGCGGACCCTGCCTTTGGTTTTTCTTCCATTCCTTCTGAGAAATGGTTACATGCTCAGTTCAAAATTGACGACAGGCGGGCGGCTGAGGGAGCCAACCGCCAGCCTGATGTAAAATGGAAATGAAAGGACCCCCTCCCCCCAACTTTGCAGGTCTGGGAGTCGGGAGGGGAGGGGCGAAGGGCGGGCGGAGTGGGCCGGGGTCCTCCAGGTGAGAGTTTGGGGGTGGGGCGGGAACCCCTGCCTGCGGAGCCGGGGCCCTTTCCTGAGGCGTGCGGCGCGGTGCGCCCGCGGGTCTCGCCTCGCTTCTCTTTGGCCCCGGAGAGAAAGCCCTGCCTGACCACCTACACGGAGGAGCTCGTGTTACTCGTACAGGTTGTCTTTTTTTTGCCGCTTCAGTTGTGATTTTTGGTAACGGGTGTGGTAGGTAGCGGCTGTCTGATGCCCCATTTATCGCCGAAAAGCCCCGGTGGGCCGATTTCATGTGTACTTGAAACAACATTGGAATTTCTCTATAGTTTCTGTTATTTCAGATGATAAACTTTTGTAGGGGAATTTCGTGCTATGTTCAGTTTACAGAACTGACATTTTGTTTAAAGAGTCTGGCTTATAGTAGGTGCTCAGTAAAATATTTGAACGAATCTTGAAACATGAAAACCGATTTCACAGCTAGTAAAAATTTAGGCACAAACCCTCTTGACTCAAGGGGGAAAAACGTTGGGAAACAACATGCAGTTTCTGTTTATATGCTGGTTTTTAATTTTTACCCACCGTACATGTAGTGTTGATGATCAGTTATTATCAATGTTACAAGTGTAGGAAATGTAGTTGAAATGTGAAATTTTTCATTTGGAGGAAAAGTCGGTAGACATTTTCTGTTATTTAAAAAATAAGTATTAAAAGACAAGGGTTATTTCTGATTTTTTTTTTTTTCGAAAGAGCAGAAAGAGGTGTTTGGATTGTATTTTGTTCTTTTGAGACACCCAAAGTCTATTTCATTATGAATAGGTAAGTTTATGTGCTTTTGGCGGGGCATGGTGGCATGGTCTTCAGTTGCTTTTTGAGCCAGAGGTCTCTAAAGTTAGGGGGAAAAGAAAACTAATGTTACACTAATTAAACCCTACCGTTTATTCAGCCGGTGTTCATTAAGCACCCATTATGTACTGGCACCTGTGTTGGTTGCTTAGTTTCTAGAAGCAAACAAAACCCACAATTATCGCTTTAACCTGAGCGTGAAGTTCTTTCCTCATTATTGATGTTGCCAGTAAGGACTATCTTCACCCCTACTGCCTACTTACAGAAAAGCTGCAAGTGGAGTGCAGGAAGTATGGATCCCTAACAGGCTATTTAAAGGTTAGTAAGTAACTTCATAGGGCTGTGATTATTGGTTTGCATTTTCTTATTGTCAGTTTAATAAAATCAGTCTACATTTTAAAATGAAGGGAGGAAAAGGCTTAACAAACTTTTTTTTCCCTCCTTCCATAGTGGACAATTTTGGTACAGTGTGTTTATTGAAGAGTAATGTACTTCTGGTTGTTTTCTGTAAATAATCTTTGCTATACAGTATTTTCTATTCTTTAAATTCTCCAAGGAGAAACAGTGGATTACTTTTCTACAAGAAATGTCTTAAATAAAGCACCTATTTGGAAGTTTTATTTTGACCTCTTAGTCGCTATTTACAGGTAAATACAGTATTGACTTAATCATGGTGAAAAGGGAAGGACTACTAGTGATAATTTGTGATTCCATATTTGGACTTTCCCGCTAGTATTGTGACTGTGATGGAACTGCTTACTAAAAGAATGCTGTTTGTAGTAATTATTCTGAACATAAGGTTGCATTGTGTGCGTTTGTCTTAAATACCTAGGATTTTTTTTTAAAAGATTTTATTTATTTATTTGACAGAGATCACAAGTAGGCAGAGAGGCAGGCAGAGAGAGAGGGAGAAGCAGGCTCCTTGCTGAGCAGAGAGCCCGATGCGGGACTCGATCCCAAGACTCTGGGATCATGACCTGAGCCGAAGGCAGCGGCTTAACCCACTGAACCACCCAGGTGCCCCTGGGATTTTTTTTTAAAGTGCTTTTTTTAATTTGGCCTCATCCAAAGGCCAGATTGGTGTGTTCCAGTGTCATTTTTTTGAGCATTACAAAATAATGTAGATTAATAAATTTTTTCATAGATGGCATTTCAGTTTAGGTAGACCCTTTTGACTTGTTAACACCTTATACATTATTGAAGATAGTTTGTACTTTCAGGTAGAACTTTTAGGTTTTTAGGTTGGCTGTTTGTTTTTTGTGGTTGTGCCTGGGGGTAATGTGGAAAGGAATCTCTTAAACTTTAGTGGTAGAGGGTTTTGTTTTATTATTTTTTTTAAAGATTTTTATTATTTATTTATTTATTTGACAGGGAGAGATCACAGTAGACAGAGGCAGGCAGAGAGAGGGAAGCAGGCTCCCTGCTGAGCAGAGAGCCCGATATGGGGCTCTATCCCAGGACCCTGAGATCACGACCCGAGCCGAAGGCAGCGGCTCAACCCACTGAGCCACCCAGGCGCCCTGTTTTATTATTTTTTTAATGTACATTTATTGTAGGAAGAGTTACTTTGACAATATACTGTTGATAGTCTGATGCTGATGAGAAACCTAGTGTAGTAGGTGATAACAGTGATGTTGAAGGAAATGTAAGCAAACTGTGATATGTTGAATAAAATGCCTGGTGTTTTGTATTTGGTTAAGAACTTCATCATCAGAGCTTGTGACAGTCAACAGTATAGAGAAATACTAAAATTTTTTCAAGAAATAAGGACCCATGGGACACTTGGGTGGTTTGGTAGGTTAAGCATCTGCCTTTGGCCCAGGTTGTAATCTCAGGATCCTAGGATTGAGCCCTGCGCCTGCTCAGCGGGGAGCCTGCTTCTCCCTCTCCCTCCACCATTCCCCCTGCTTATGCTGTCTTGCTCTGTCTCTGTCAATTAAATAAATAAAATCTTGGGACGCCTGGGTGGCTCAGTTGGTTAAGCGGCTGCCTTCGGCTCAGGTCATGATCCCAGTGTCCTGGGATAGAGTCCCACGTCGGGCTCCTTGCTCGGCGGGGAGCCTGCTTCTCCCTCTGCCTGCCACTCTGTCTGCCTGTGCTCGCTCTCTCTCTCTCCCCCTCTCTCTCTGACAAATAAAAAAAAAATGTTTATTAAAAAAAATAAATAAAATCTTAACCCATGATTACGTTTTTGTACCTTAAAAAATACTATATTTTCATAGCATTGTTTCTTTTGTTTAAATTTTTTAATTTTTTTTTATTTGACAGGGATCACAAGCAGGCAGAGAGAGAGTAGGAAGCAGGCTCCCCACTGAGCAGAGAGTCTGATTCTGGGCTCTATCCCAGGACCTTGAGATCATGACCTGAGCCAGAGGCAGAGGCTTTAACCCACTGAACCACCCAGGCGCCCCCATAGTATTATTTCTATCTCAGAATAGTTTATAATGTTTTGAGTCTAAATAAATTCCAGGATCATCCCATTTTATAATTGTTGGAGATTTGAAATGATGCTTTCTTCCTCAGGGTATGTGTGTGTGCGACAGGATGGGAGTAAGGAGTTTGTTCGTTTTTTTTAAGACCCTTCAGAATGCTTTACAAAGTGTTTCCTTTATCGTATGTAATTAATAAAGTGATTAAGAATGATGCCCATAAAAAAGCATTGCAGCTGTGCTCATTTTTGTATAGGTCATTAGAGTATCAATTAGCATTTGTATAAAAACATTTCTAAAATGCTTTGTGAGTAATTTGTCACGTTTATTCTCTAGGACAGGTTACTATTACATTTTTTATATCCTAGGTGTCACTTTTTTTTGGAAGTGTTTAGGTTTTCATCTGCTTTTGGATGAGTCTGGGGTACTTTTGTTAACACATCTTAAGTTTTTTTTTTTTCTCACAACTGGAAATGTGTATTGGTTTTTCATGTTATAGTGTTCTTAATCTCAGTCCCTGTGAAATATTTTAGCATTGTACTGAAAAATGTTAGTAATGTTTTTGAAAGGAACATTATGGATTCCCTGTACATTCTTGAGAAGAACTGAGTGAAATGTGTATTTATCCTTAATTCTGACTTATTAGTTAGGTGAGGGAATTTATCCTGATTTTTTTCCCATACTATGTGGAAAAACTTGAAATTTAGCTTATTAATAATTAACTTCATGCATACTGCTGCCTCACCTCAAAGCTTAAGAATACTGGAACTTTTCTATAATACAACAAATAACAGGGCAGGATTTAGCTGAAAGAGTTATGTGAATCCATCCAAAGGGAGTTTCTGAACTGAAAGCCAAAGGACTTGGTAATAAGCTATCTTTATCATGACACCATAAAATACCTGCAAATGTATTTTAGTCAAAATGGATTACAGTAAAACAAACTCCCTCTTTTTCCTAGAAAGCATTAGATAACTGCATGTTAAATTTAAGTATCTTTGAAAATGACTAAATGATGACCACTGAAATTTTTTTTTTTTAAGATTTTATTTATTTATTTGACAGAGACACAGCGAGAGAGGGAACTCAAGCAGGGGAATGGGAGAGGGAGAAGCAGGCTTTCCTCCGAGCAGGGAGCCTGATGCAGGCCTCGGTGTGGGCCTCGGTGCCAGGACCCTGGGATCATGACCTGAGCAGAAGGCAGACGCTTAATGACTGAGCCACCCAGGTGCCCTTAAATTTTTATTTTATATCTTACGCTATTAGAAATTCATGCTAAAATTTGTTAAATCTTTAATTGGATTATTGTAAGCATCTTTTAGTAAAACATAAAATCATTTTGTTCCATGTAGCTTAATAATATACTTCCAGTTTTTGCTTAATAAAGCAAAAATGAATTTTTTGTATATTCAGAATTGTATATATTTTGCATTTACATATGGTGAGAACCCATGGGTATTTGTGGAACTGGTATGTGCAGTGGATGGGACTTGATAAAACTTAAGGAGAAAACAACTCTCCCTCTACGTTCAAACTGTCGCTGTAGAGTAAGTATTTCCCTGCCTCTGGATGAGCTTTTAGGAAGGTCAGGTAGCTTTTCTAGTTAATTTTAGGTAATAAGAATTCTTGTGCTTACTTGTCAATGAGAGTGTTACTTTAGTCATTACAAGGTACAGTTCAGTATAATATTCAGTGTTAAAACTCTTACACAATTTAGAACTTCTCTTTATGGCTCAGAACTTCTTGAGCCCTAGAAGTCTGCTTTGGAGCAAGAGTCCTAGTAGGTGTCTTTTATTTTACCAGCGTCACTGTGCTGTCCATTCAGCTGCTCAGGGTCTAACTTGGTGGGGAGAGAATTGGGGGTGGTAGTGGTGATAATGTTTTTAATGTGGCTCATCCTTTTGTGCTCTGGCATTGGTGCCTTCTGAATCAGGCAGGTTGTTCAAAGTGGACTTTCTCCAGAAGTGCTGGAAATGGTTTTCTTGGGGATTCCACGTCTGGGAACCTTCCAGCTACAATTCTTGTGATACAATTCTTCCATTACTGTCCCTTCATCTTCCAGTTTCTCTCATCTGCAGGCTCACTGTGCCTAAGAAGAGGTTTTGCTTTAGTCTTCACAGTAGTTCTGTAACTTTTTAACCGGACCTGCTCTTTACTAAGATTATTTCACAATACGCAGTTTCATGCATTCCACTCTGACCTCAACATTGTACCTTTCCAGCTCTTGCTGTTAATTATCCCCACTTAAACAGGACTTCTGTGTCTGGGGCCTATAGTATGTTGCTAATGTACTGTCCCAAGCCCTCCTTTCTCCATATCCATGTTTTGAATCTGTGGTCCTCTGTTACAGATTTTACTTTTGTACACCCTCAGTTCTCTGTAGCACTTCTTTACTGTACTCATCTGGCAATCTACCCTCTGCCCCTTCTCTATCTAGTCTAGCCTGTACGTGGCATTTGTGTGTGACTTGAGGAAAAAAAAAAAACAAAAAACCAATGCTCACCTTATCTCCCTGTAAGATTCAAAAAATCTTAAATATTTAATTTAAAAAAAATTTTTTTTTTTTTTAATTTGTCAGAGGGAGAGAGAAAGAGCGAGCACAGGCAGACAGAGTGGCAGGCAGAGGCAGAGGGAGAAGCAGGCTCCCTGCCGAGCAAGGAGCCCGACATGGGACTCGATCCCAGGACGCTGGGATCATGACCTGAGCCGAAGGCAGCCACCTAACCAACTGAGCCACCCAGGCGTCCCTTAAATATTTAATTTTTTATCCTTACACCCAGCATGGCACTCCACCTCAGAAGCCTGAGATCAAGAGTCACACATTCCACTGCCTAAGTCAGCTAGGTGCCCCAGTTCTGTAATCTTAGTACATTTGTTGATTGAATCACTCTCCCCCTCCCCTAAATGACTATTTTACATCTCTCCTGAAACTCTCTCACCTCTGCATTTTCAGCTGATGAGTTTGCTTCCTGTATATTAAAAATGAAAGCAATCAGAAGAAACTTTTTAATCTCTTTTTGCATTTATACCCACACTCTCTGCATTTTCTCTTATGCTACGAACATGGGTTCCATTCATCTTGCCCTCAGTTCTATCCCCTTCTCTGGTCAAGGACATTGCATTGCCTCAGTATTCATCCCAGGCTCCTGCCTGCCAATGAGCTGCGTCATCCCTGTTGGCCATTTCTACTTGATCATTCCTGTCTGTGTAGAGATATGCTGAACTATCTCCCATCTTTAAAACAAACCTCCCCCAACACCACATTTTTCTTATTTATGGCCATCAGTCCTCTGTATCTCTTTTGGATCCATTACATTCAGGTTTTTTTTTTTTTTTTCTTTTCTTTTCTTTTTCACTCTAACTACTCTTGTTGAGGTTACTAATGACCTCCTTGGTGATATAGTCCCTAGTCAGTTCTCAGTCCTAATCCTCTTGATGTAGCAGCAGCAGCAGCATTTGTCATGGTTGATAATTTTCTTCTCTTTGAAACCATTTTTTTCTTTGCTTCTGGGACACTATTACTTATTTTTAGTTTGTTTTTCTGATTCTTTTTTGTAGCCCCAACTTTTAAAAAATAAGGCAGTGTCCCAGAGCTCTATGTTTAAGTCTCTTCTATATTTATATGTAGTCCTTTGTAATCTCATCCTATTCTCTAGCTGGAATTACCATATATTTCAAACTAAAAATGTTCTCTTCAGCTTGGATCTCTTTCCTGACCTCCACACATGTGTACCCAACTTTTGAGTCGACATTCCTAATTAGGTATCCCGTATTTCATAAGTCAAAACTGAACTTTTCATCCTTGTTTCTCTCCTACCCCAATGATTGTTCTTATCCCGTCTCCCTCACCTTAGAGGTGTCAATCCCATCTTTTAGTTTTTTGTTGCTGAAACCTTGTAGACACTCTTTTTTTTTTTTTATTAAATATTTTATTTATTTATTTGAGAGAGAATGAGAGAGTGCACAAGAAGGGGGGAAGAGTCAGAGGGAGAAGTGGACTCCCTGCTGAGCTGAGAGCCCAATGCAGAACTTGATCCTGGGATTCCAGGGTGATGACCTGAGCCAAAGGCAGTCCCTTAACCAACTGAGCAACCCAGGCGCCCCCTTGTAGACATTGTTGATTTCACTTTCTCACACCCCCACATCTAATTCAAAATAATGTATCATGAAAGTATGTCCTGTATTTACTTTAAAATCTATCATAAGACCACTCATGACACTCTTTTCTAAGCAACCATCATCTCTTGCCAATCTTATTTTAGCAGTTTCTTTCCTGGTCTTTTTGCTGCTTCTGTTCTTTTCTATTCTCGGGACAGTAGCCAGGGTGATCCTTTTGAAATGAAGTTTAATTATGTTACTTTGATGATCAAAATCCTTCAGTGGCTTTCCTGAGAGCAAAAGCCAGAATATAACAGGGCCTCCATCATCTGTGCCTCCTACCTTTCTGATGATATGTCCTATTACTTTCTCCTTGGTCTAGTCCATGCCAGGCATATGGGTGTTCTTGAGCTTTCTTGAACTTGCCAAGCACAGTTTTGCTTTAGTATCCTTAGGGAAAGAGCTTTCTTTTATTCACTGCAGAATATCCAGTATTTATAACAGAGACATGCCCATGATGGGCATTTACATTTGCTAAATGAGTGACTGCTTGTTATTCATGTCTTTGAAAACAGCTTTTATGTATGTTTTTATAACCAAAAGTATTTTGACTAAAAATATTTCACTTAAAACCATGTAGTCCTAGAAGAATTAAGTAAAAACTTTTAGATACAAGGAGAAAAAGTATATTAGGTTAATTTTTGTGTATGGAAAGTGAAAATATGTGGGAAAATGGTTATGGACAGAGGAAGTAGGAAAGCAACAGAGAGGTAAAGTAAACGGAATAAAAAGAAAAGGCTGATTTGGAAGTAGGGTGACAACACATAAACTATCTTTGGCTTGCTCCATACTTCTTTTGGGCTCTTGAATTCTTTTTTTTTTTTTTTTTTTAAGATTTTATTTATTTATTTGACAGAGAAAGAGAGCAAGAGAGGGCGCACAAAAGCAGGGGAAGCTGGAGAGGGAGAAGCAGGCTTCCTGCTGAACAGGAAGCCCAAGGCGGGGATCCATCCCAGGATCCTGGGATTCATGACCTGAGCTGAAGGCAGACAGTTAATGACTGAGCTGCCCAGGCGCCCTTATTTCTAGAATTCTGAGGGTTGGTAATTTACATGGAATTGGGCTCTTGAAGTTGGGCTATATTACACCTTTCTTTTATCAGGGATATTGGTTCAAGTGAGTTTGGGATCCAGAACTTACCAAGTTTTGTTTTCTATTGGTTTTCTATTGCCAAACTCCTTTTGTTAAAAAAAAGTAAGTTGCTGTTATCTGACTTTATCTGAGGATATTCTTAGTATTTCTTAATTGTTTTGTAGAGAGCCCAAACAGAGGTGTCCTAGCTTTAGAGAGAGATTTTCAGCATACACAAATTTATTAGTATGCTGTGTTCTCTCGGTATTACACAGCATGTTTACCACCCCCTCGGAAAAGGTGGGGCCTATAAGTAGTTTTATTGTAGTTCTGTGGTAAGCTAGCAGATAGCTACATTAATGTGCACAATTTTGTTGAGTAGTATTTATAAGCATACTTGTGCTCACAAATGAAAAATACTCGAATGCATATAAATGCATTTTTAAGATTGTAATTTAATATTTAGGTAGGAAAAAGGAGCGTGGGGGAAATTAATGATAATGCAAACTTTCAGTCTTTCATTATGCTGAGACAAGATTTTGTAAACCCTTTTAAAAATTAATTAATTAATTTAGAGATTTTATTTTTAAGCAATCTTGTGGCTCAAATCCACAACCCCGAGACCAAGAATAACACGCTCCACTGACTGAGCCCTGCAGGTGCCCCTAAAATTTATTTTTAAACTTTTTTTTTTTCTAAGTTATAAGTCTCATTTCCTGTTGATTAAAAAAAAATCTTTTAGGGGTCCTTGGGTGGCTCAGTTGGTTAAGTATCTGCCTTTGGCTTGGGTCATGATCCCCGGATTCTGGGATTGAGTGCCTGGTGGGCTCCCTGCCCAGCAGGAAGCCTGCTTCTCCCTCTCCTTATGCCTCCGCCCCCGCCCCACCACTCCCGTGTGTGTGTGTGTGTGTGTGTGTGTGTGTGTGTGTGTGTGTGTGTGTGTGTACACGCATGTGTGCTCACACTCTTCTTGCAAATGGTTTATATTTTACTTTAACTCTTAAGCAGTGATATCTGTAAGTCAGATTTGGTATATTTTTCTTTCATATTAAATAGGGAATTAAAATATAAAAATTTTCATATTAAAACATGACATTTTTTAAAGTTTATTTACAAATCTTGTAAAATCATTTTCGATGACATACTAACAAGTGTTTCCCTACAGTTTTGAATTAATTGTTCTATTTTGTAGGTAATTATGTAACCTTCATTAGAATTTGACATTGGTCTATCTGAATTCATGTTATCATTTCCCATATGAAATACCCATATTGGATCAATAAGATCTTTATTTCTGGAACACCTGGGTGGCTCAGTTTGTTAAGCATATTTCTCTTGATTTTGATTGAGGTCATTATCTCAGGTGGTAAGATAGAGCCCTGCATGGGGCTTTGCACTGGGTGGTGGGCTCTGTGCTGAGCATGGAGTCTGATTAAGATTTCCTCACCTTCCCCATCTGCCCCACTCCCCCATCTCTTGCGTGCACTCATTTTCTTTCTCTCTCTCTCTCTCAAAAGAAAAAAATCCCTATTTCTGAACTAGTAAGTAGTCAAACCTCTAAATTTATTTCAGGTATATTCATAGTTTGAGGCCTGCTGTGGCCTGCTTTAACTTCATAATGTTCTAGGTGGATTGTGAAGTAACCAAAATAATCATATTGAGAAAAGTGAATATAAGTAATAGGATGTCAACCAGGTCTCTTAGGGGGTTGTGAAAGTATGCATTCATTTATTCATTTAACAGATTTATCACACTACCCTTCCCAGTCTACTCAGAATAAAATACAAACTGTACTCTCCCAGAAAATACAAACTCACTCACACTCTGTCTATATAATATGGACCTTACAGTCTCTCAGAGTGGCTCACCTTTGCTCACTGCCTTTAGCCACAAATGAATTTCTCAAACAGGTCTTGCTTGTTCTTGGGTTCTGGTTTTTATACTAGTTGTTTCCTCTGTTTGAAATGATGGTTCCCAGATCTTTGCAAGGGTGGCCTCTTATCATTAAGATCTCAGCTTAAGTATCACCTCATTTCCTCGCCACTCAGTTTAAAATAGCACCCTCCCATCACTGTTACACTTTCTTTATAGCATTTGTCAGACCTTAAAGTAATATATATATATATATAAATATATATATAAATATATGTATTTTTAAAGATTTTATTTATTTGACAGATCATAAGCAGACAGAGAGGTAGGCAGAGACCGAGAGGGAAGCAGGCTGCCTGCTGAGTAGAGAGCCCTAGGTGGGGCTCCATCGCAGGACCCTGAGACCAGGGCCCGAGCTGAAGGCAGAGGCTTAACCTACTGGGCCACCCAGGTGCCCCCAAATAATATATTTTTAATTTAAGTGTGTCCTAAAGTAGATCACAAGCCTTATGAGAGTAAGGAACTCCTTTTTCTTGTTCCTTGCTGTCACAATGCTCAGAACAATATATGACACTAGATAAGTGTTTAGTAAAAAAGTGTTGAATAAAATAAGGTAGTAATCTCATTTATTCTCTTTTAAAATTTATTCTTTTTTGTGAATGAATTTTAGTGTATTGATGTCTTAAAGTGTCAGAAATATATGCTTCCTAGCCTAGGGGAGTAGGAAATGGGATTATTCAAGTAAAAGCCTGATTTAAGGAAAGTATGAAAAAAGTCAGGAACTGCTCTGATGATCCTTAGATGAGAGTACTGGGTAGAAAAACTTTTGGTGTGTTGGAGCTGGTGAGCTGGTCTTTTGCTTCTCCCCAGCTCCACATTCAGTAACACTGTGTTGGCAGCCTGAAACTGGCTATGGTAAGACGATTTATGACATGGAGATCTACAAAAGCTGTAAGTCAGGGCCTTTTTTCCAGAGAGGTAGTTGTTAAATATTTATCAGCAGACCACTGGATGGAATCATACGAAATTGCTGTTTTATGGATAAAAATGCTTGACTATCGATGGACATTTTTTCTAACGGTTTAACGTAGCAGAGTTAGCTATTTTGGCTTAAAGATAATTTCTTCTTGTGGTCTGTGAAGTCAGTTCAGTTAGTGACTTACCTCAGTGCTGTACCTTTTTTGTTTTTCAAAGTTACATTTCCTTCACATCTGGTGATGGTTTGTAGATTCTTTTATTGTGTAAAAACCGGTTATTTGTGTGTGTGTATGTTAATTGCTTAACTGAACACCTTATTTTGACTGGTTGTTCCAACACAGGCATAAAAGATCTTGAGATGCCTTTGAAGGTTTTTTTGGTTTTCCTACTGAGTTGCTCCGCCCTTGTAAGGTGTTCTTTTCCTGGTGAAGAAAGCAGAGCTGATTGGTTTGAGTCCTAGATTATTAGATAACTTTTATTTTAAAATTTGCTTTTCAGAATGATTTACATAAATATACCTGAGTTCAGTTTTTCTTTCTTTTTCTTTCTTTTTTTTTTTTTCTGGCTTGTTTTCTTCTTTTGCCCATTATCCTCTTAAGTACTTACCTGATGTCTCTGATGATTTACTTCCTGCTACTCTGATTTTTTTTCCTATGAAACGGTATCTCTAAATCAATGAAATGATGTGGTCCTGTTTCTCAGGTTTAGTAGGTTTTCTCTGTTGTCTCTCCTATGATCACCTGGACATTCCATCCCATTTTTCACCCTTATCTCTCCTTCCCCCCAGTCTATAAAGAGATTATTTTCTTTTAGGCACCTGAGGAAATTTATTTAAAAATTTCTTGAGGAAATTTATTTAAAAATTGAACTTTGTTGATTCACTGACTTTTTTTTTTTTTTTTTTAAAGACTGTATTTATTTATTTGACAGAGAGAGAGAGAGACAGTGAGAGAGGGAACACAAGCAGGGAGAGTGGGAGAAGGAGAAGCAGGCTTCCCGCTGAGCAAGGAGCCTAGTGCAGGGCTCCATCCCAGGACCCTGGGATCATGACCTGAGCTGAAGGCAGATGCTTAACGACTGAGCCACCCAGGCGACCCCCCCTTTTTTAAACCGAAATAAGATCTTAGTACACAATTTAGCAAGTACTGTGATCATAAAAGCATTACTTTTATTACTTCAGTTTGGAAAAAAAATCTCTTTGGAAAGTGAAAATTTTGTTTGACAGTGGGTAAAGCTGTGAGTAAAGTTGTGATTAAAAACAATGGTGTTTATGGAGAGTAGAATTGTGGTAAGTCACCTCAACTCAAAAATTACTTGAGCAGTAATTTTTTCTTAAGAGCTCTTTTACCATTGCACAATAGCTTGATTGTGTTATACCAGCTAAGGAAAACAGTACATGATTCTGTGTACAGTAGACTTATTTTAATAATAGCCCTAAGGTAAAATAAGGGGCTGTAGATAAGTTCCTATTTTTTGGTCTGGCCCAAGTCATAGTGATGCCTTAATAAAATAATTTTAGAAGAAAAATATGTTTTATTCAAGGCTTTTATCCGGTTCGTGACAATTTTATTAGATATTGTTATCCTTTTTAATATATCAGAATGAAAAGTGAGGAAGTTCTTGGGGAAAAAAAGTTTTAGTTTAAGAATTATTGTATTAATGTTTGATTTTGTTTCATGTATGTGCAAATCCTTGTGGAAGAGTCCCTCAGATATATTAGTATATCCCATGCTTTGTAAATCAGTCCTAATCTTATCAAGTAGCTGTTTTGGACCAAAAGTAGTTTTTTAAAGCTAATGAAGAGTCCTTTAAAGACTGAATAATGTAAAGATTTTTTTTCTTATTTGACAGAGAGAAACAGCGAGAGAGGGAACACAAGCAGGGGGAGTGGGAGAGGGAGAAGCAGACTCCCCACTGATGAGGTAGCCTGAAGAAGGGCTTGACCACAGGACCCTGAGATCATGACCTGAGCCAAAGGCAGATGCTTAACAACTGAGCCACCCAGGTGCCCAAGGGTTGTATAATTTAAATGGCTTTTTCTTTATCACAGTTATGTTCATCAGCTGTGGTAAAGTAGAAAGCTGGTTTCTTACCTTGTTTTTATTTATTTTTTTAGCCTTTTTATTTTTTGTAAACTGCTTGCTCACAAGCTCCTGTACTCTATATCTCTTTTTAAATAGCTGAAGTATTCATTTCTCTTAATGTAGTGCTACTTCCTAAATGATGCATATAATCCTGAAAACATGTCTCATGTGGTAAAGAAAAATAAAAGGCATTATAGTTGATGTGGCCTTTTCTACTCAGAAATGATCCATTTTTATGTGAAGGGGAGATTGGTAGTTCCTGAAAAAATGCTTTTCAGCAAGTGATCACATGCTTGTAAATGTTGGAAGATTCAGTGAATATTGATATAAATTCAAGAAAAATGTTTAGAATTATATGTACATTTGCTATTTAAGAAATAGGTATTTTTTAGACTTTGATTTCACAGTGGATTTTTAGCATTTTTGTAATTTGCAAGTAAGGACCTTGTCTTTATAAAATGATACCTACAAAGCTCAGAAATTAGTCACATAATAAATGGCAGAAAAAGTGTTCCAAATGTCTGATTTTCAGAGTCATTGACTTTGGAAGCATTGTTAAGTGGCAGAAAGAATAGGGACTTTGGAATTAAGCACACCTTAGTTTGATCCATAACTTTGTCACATACTTGCTGTGTGGCCAAGGCCTCAGTCTTGGTGATTTTAATTTTCTTTTCTCGATTAAATGAGGGTAAAAGGGGGACGCCTGGGTGGCTCAGTTGGTTGAGCAGCTGCCTTTGGCTCAGGTCATGATCCCAGCGTCCTGGGATTGAGTCCCGCATCGGGCTCCTTGCTCAGCGGGGAGCCTGCTTCTCCCTCTGCCTGCCACTCTGTCGTCTGCCTGTGCTCGCTCGTTCTCTCTCCCTCTCTCTCTGACAAATAAATAAATTAAAAAAAAAAATGAGGGTAAAAGGTTTGGTAGGATTAAAGTAATTGGGTTATAGAAAGTGTTAATAATACTTCATTTCCTTTTTGCTACCTCATATTATTATTTATTTTTTAAAAGATTTTATTTTATTTATTTGACAGAGATCACAAGTAGACAGAGAGGCAGGCAGAGAGAGAGAGAGGAAGCAGGCTCCCTGCTGAGCAGAGAGCCTGATGTGGAGCTTGATCCCAGGACCCTGACATCATGACATGATCTGAGCCGAAGCAGAGGCTTTAACCCACTGAGCCACCCAGGTGCCCCACTTCATATTATTTTAAAACATCTCCAGGGGCAAACGGATGGCTCAGTTCCGTAAGCGTTAGCTCAGATCATGATCCCAGAGTCCTGGGATTAAGCCCCGCTTCAGGCTCCATGCTTTGCGGGAGGCCTGCTTCTCCCTCTCCCGCTCCCTTGCTTGTGATCCCTCTTTCTCTTTTTCTCTCTCTCTGTCAAATAAAAAAAATAAAATGTTAAAAAAAAAAAAAAGGCTCCAGAGTCAACTGGATATTTTACTTTAGTGTGAATTGCAGTCAGGAAACTGGAAATGCAAGTAACCCAGGTGAACTCATATTGTAGTGTCCTTTTAATCTGCCTATTTTAGGAGAGTGATTCTTGAGACTATTTTATTTTATTTATTTGACAGAGAGGGACAGGGAGAGAGAGAACGCAAGCAGAGGGAGTGGGAGAGGGAGGAGCAGCTTCCTGATGAGCAGGGAACCCGATGTGGGGCTTGATCCCACAACTCTGGGATCTTGACTTGAGCCAAGGCAGATTCTTAATGGCCTGAGCCACCAAAGTGCCCCTCTTGAGACTATTTTAAAAACTTTCAGGGAAAGTTTTAAAGTTAAAGGCTGAAGTAGAACAGAGTGAGGCTGAGTTCATTATTGCTGGCCAAAATGGTAAGAAAGTAACTAATTTCTTGGTTTATGGTATAATGGTTGTGTGCATAAAGAAGTCTGTTTGTTTATTTTATTTTTAAGTAATCTTTACACCCAACATGGGGTTCAAACTTACAACCTTGAGATCAGGAGTTGCGTACTCTTCCGACTGAGCCAGCCAGCCTCCCCACAGATGTGTATTTTAAAGGCTGAGAACTTAACTTTTGCAGAAGAAAAAAGTGGCTAAAATGTGGAAAAAAGTGTTCAACTTTAATAACAGTAAGTTTCTCTTACCAGATTTAGGATTTAAGAAATGGTGCTAATTTACCTGAGTACAGTGACAAAGGTACTAAATTTATTGCTGGAGGGAATATACATTTGTAAAACCCATTTTTTTTTTTTCAAAAGCATTTTGACATATATCAAAGACTGGCTTTTTTTTTTTTTTTAAAGATTTTATTTATTTATTTGAGAGACCGTGAGAGAGAGCATGAGAGGCGAGAAGGTCAGAGGGAGACGCACACTCCCCGTGGAGCCAGGAGCCCAAATCGGGACTTGATCCTGGGACTCTGGGATTGTGACCTGAGCTGAAGGCAGTTGCTTAACCAACTGAGCCACCCAGGTGCCCAAAGATTGGTATTTTTTTGTCTCTGAGGCTATAGCCTAAGAAAATAATCCTCAGGCTTTTTTTGAGGCAGGAGGTTCTTTTTTTGTTGTTGTTTTTAAACCATATGGCAGCTTTATCCAGATAATAGGTGTGATACTGTGAGTTACGTAAGATATAACCTAGTCTTCCCTGTTCTTGGTGCAGAGCTCCTAAAACCCTTGGAATTTCCTAAGAGGGCCATAAAGGTGTATTTTGTTATGTTCCTGAGGTGACTTTTGGGAAGCACATACTGATGGCTTCTGGTTGCCAGGGGAACCGACTCTGCCATTTGATTATTGGAACTTTAAGTCCCACCTCTCCGACCTGGAGAGGGGCCAGGTGCTGGAGTTTGAATTGCCAGACACCAATGATTTAATGGATCATGACTGTGTAATGAAGCCTCCATAAAATCCGGAGGATGGGGTAGGATAACTTCCTGGTGGTGAACACATGGAGGTGCTCCGGAGAGTGACATGCTCAGAGAGCAAGGAAGCTACAGACCCCTTTCCTTTCCCTGTGTATCTCTTCCATTTGCCCTTTCAGAATGATATCTTTTCATAATAAACTGGTAATCTCATGACTGAAATGTTTCTCAGACTTGTTTAAAATGCTCTGGCATATTAATCAAACCTGAGGAGGGGGTCATGGGAATTTTAGAAGCACAGGTGACAGTCTGGACTTACGATTGGCCTTAAAGGGCTGGGCAGTCTTGTAGGACTGAGCCTTTGGCCTGCCTGGGATCTGGTGCTGTCTCTAGGTATGTCAGGATCGAGCTGAATTATAGGACACCCAGGTGGTGTTGGAGAATTGCTTGGTGTTGGTGTGTTCTGCACCTCGGGATTGGTGTTAGGGTTGTTATTCACATAACGTTTTTTACCTTTTAAAGCATGTAAGTCAGTGTTGTGCAATCAGTTATTAGTACCATCAGTACTGTCTAATTTTAGAATATTTTCATCACCCCAAAAAGAAATTAGCAGTTTTCCCCATTCCTCCATTTCCCCCAGCTCCTGGCAACCACTAATCTGTTTTCTGTCTCTTTGGATTTGCTTCCTTTGGACATTTTATATAAAGGATCATACAGTGTGTGTGTGTGTGTGTGTGTGTGTTTTAAAGATTTTATTTATTTGACAGAGATCACAAGTAGGCAGAGAGGCAGGCAGAGAGAGAAGAGGAAGCAGGCTCCCTGCCGAGCAGAGAGCCTGATGCGGGGCTCGATCCCAGGACCCTGAGATCATGACCTGAGCCAAAGGCAGAGGCTTAACCCACTGAGCCACCCAGGCACCCCATACAGTGTGTTTTTGTGAGTGGCCTTTTTCACTTAACATGATATTTCAGGATTCATCTATGTTGTAGCATGTATCAGCACTTGATTCTCCCTTGTGGATGAATGTTACAGTTGTATGGATATACCACATTTCATTTATCCATTCATCCATTAATGGGTATTTGGGTTGTTTCCACATTTTGGCTGTAAGGAATAATACTGCTATGAATATTCATATGCAGCTTTTTGTGTGGATTTATTTTTTTTTAAGATTTATTTATAAGAGAGGCATAAGCAGGGGGTAGGGCAGAGGGGGAAGGAGAGATAGAAGCAGACTCCCCATTGTGTATTACTGATAAATTCCTTCAGCCAGGATCATTCAGTGTTAGAATGTTACTTTGGTATGTTGTCCTAACAGTTGTCTTATATTTTAAATAAAGTCATTTCAGACTGCTGCTAAAAGAAATATTTTATGCTACAATTGAAAGACTAAAAAAAGCCAGCTGTCAACTCTGAAATGTGCTTTTATGGCAGTCAGTATCACTTGAGCAGGAGAGAGAGTGTCAGGCTGACTCCCGCTGAATGCAGAGCCAGTCCCCTGGCCAGGATCTCACAACCCTTGAGATTATGACCTGAGCTGAAATCAAGAGTCAGATGCTTGACTGACTGAGTCACCTAGGCACCCCAGCCATGTACATTTTAAACTTAACCATAGCCTATCTTTGAGAGTTCTTTGCAAGATACAAACAGTACTCTGGGGTTTTCAGGTAGATATTATACAGGGAATTTGATACTTAAAAAAACCGTTGGATAGTTGGGAAGAGTTGGAGTCAGAGAACCATCACTGGATTATGTTTGAGAACATGAGGCCGTAGCTGAAGGGTCAGGAAGGTAAAACTGGGGACCCATCAAAGGAATGCTGAATATGTGATGTGACTGCTTCTTCCTGGCATCTGGTGACTAAAGTTACTGTAATTGCTTCTAATCACGTTGACTTTGTTGTGTCATTGCTTACCACTTAAATCAGCAGTGGAAGGATAACTTCATAATTTTCTTTCCTTCACTTTTGCTTTCCAAATCTCAAAAGAGGACTTCTTACTGGTAGAAACTGATTTACATTCTGAATACAAACTATAACTTGAAGTCTGGGAAGTGTAGTTTATTGTTTTTATTTTTGTTTTAGCTTTCCTGCACCTGAGATACAGGAAGGTGTGTATGTAAGGAGTAGTAGCAAAGAATGAGTAACCTGTCTAACATTCAACAGAAGCCTTCCTATTTTTTCGGTGATAGGCTTTATGTTTTTACATGCAGTGTATTTTGAAGATGGTAGGATGAAAGAAATCCACCTTAGACTTGATTTGTTCAGGAAATTTTCTTTTCCTGTAATGTGAGCCCTTACCCTTCTGTTACTTTCATAAAGTAGCATGTCTATTGTAATATTTCCATTTGGAAAAACTCAGGTGTTTCTGAAAAGTTCTTTTATACTGTGTTTACCTCTGGGTTGAATAGGTGAAATATTTTCAAAGAATGTAACTGCAAAATACTATGTTTTGGGGCGCCTGGGTAGTTCAGCTGTTGATTTCAGCTCAGATCATGATCTCAGGGTCACAAGGTTGAGCCCTATGCCAGGCTCCGAGCCCAGCAGGGAGTCCACTTCAGATCATTCTCTCTCCCTCTCCTGCTGCCCCTCCCCCTGCTCATGCTGTCTGTCACCCTCTCTCTTTCTAAAATAAATGAACCAAAAAAAACCCTTAAGTTTTTCTCTTATTGCTTGTTTTTCTCAGGATTGAATTAACATGTAATTTATTTTTTTAAGAATTTTATTTGTCTGGGAGAGAGAGAGTATGTGCGTGCATGCACAGAAGCAGGGGAAGGGGCAGGCAGAGGGGGAGAAGCAGCCTTTCCGTGGAGCAGGGAGCCCAGTGTGGGGACTCAACCCCAGGACCCTAATGATCTGAGTTGAGGGCAGAGGCTTAACTGACTAAGCCACCCAGGTGTCCTCTAATACGTAAACGTCTTTTTAAAAATCGTTTATGCTACCTCAGTTCATTATTTTATCAATATGGGAGAAGCTGTAGTAATCTTTAAAAAGACTATGGGAGCTAGTAAAAGCTTTTCCCTTTATGATTTAGAATGAATGTATGATTTCTTGATACTGAGCCTTTTTTTTTTTTTTTAATTGTGGCATCTGGGTGGCTCAGTCGGTTAAGAGTCAGACTTTGGTTCAGGTCAGTGATCTCAAGGTCCTAGGATTAAGCCCTGCATAGGGCTTCTCCTCACTCAGAGGGGAGTCTGCTTCTCCCTCTGTGTGCCCCCCCCCCATGTTGTGTGCACATGCATGTGCGTTTTCTCTCAAATGAAATAGATGACCAGAACCGAAATTGAGAGTCAGATGCTTAACAACTGAGTCACCCAGGGGCCATGATAGTGTTTTAAAGACACTTTTATTTCCTCAGAGTATTTATACCTTCCATATTCTGTGTTCAGTAGTTTGAGTATGGTGAGCGTATCATTACATAGCCTTTTACTAAATAACTTTCAAATGCTATGTCTTAGGTTCTTCAATATTAAGTAATTTTTTAAAAGATTTTATTTATGTGACAGAGATCACAAGTAGGCAGAGAGGCATGGGGGGGGGGGGAAGCAGGCTCTCAGCCAAGCGGAGAGCCTGTTGTGGGGCTCGATTCCAGCACCCTAGGATCATGACCTGAGTGGAAGGCAGAGGCTTTAACCCACTGAGCCACCCAGGTGCCCCAATATTAAGTATTTGAGAATATGTTGTTATATAGCTTCAGTTGGCATCTGATGTTTGCAAGAGAAAGTATTAAGTTCACCTGGAAACTTGACTCTGCTTTATTTATTTATTTTTTAAAAATTTTATTTACTTGGGGCACCTGGGTGGCTCAGTGGGTTGAGCCTCTGCCTTGGGCTCAGGTCACGGTCTCAGGGTCCTGGGATTGAGCCCCACATCAGGATCTCTGCTCGGTGGGAACCCTGTTTCCCCTCTCTCTCTGCCTGCCTCTTTGCCTATTTGTGATCTCTGTCAAATAAATAAATAAAATCTTTTAAAAAAAATTTATTTATTCATTTAGGGAGTGCCTTCATGAGCAAGGTGGGGGGTGGGGAGCAGAGGGAACATCTCAAGCTGAGCCAAAAACAAGAGTTGAGTACTCAAGTGACAGAGTCACCCAGGTGCCCCCAAAGTCTGCTTTAGAGATGGCTGTTGACTGCTTGCAGGGAACATGAAATTAGGTTTTATATAAGCATTTTTGGGCACTGAAATTGAAGGGTTGGTCTCCATTTTTTTCCTCCCAGCTATTTTCTAATTTGATTATTTTTAAAGAGCTGGTAGTATTCTGTTGCTATTCTAGTTAGTTCTAGAGCACTGTTATTCTATGTCTACAAGTTAATGTTATCGTTGAACTTTATTATATATGTACCTTTAAAAGTTTTTTGAAAAACTTTGTACTTCTTCATAAATTTTAAAACTGACATTAAAACTTCAAGTTTATGAAGTTACCAAAGATGTAATTTCTGAAATATTGTATGTTGTCTTTGATTTTAAAGAATATGCTGCCAGACACTTTGACCCTGTTTGTTCTGCTTACTCACTTTATTGGAAAGAAGTGCTGTAAAATTTGTTAGCCCTCACTGTCAAGACAGATTGTGTATGTTTTTCTTGTCAAAAGTGGCCTGACATTTGCAGTGCTAATAGAAATAATAACACCTGCACTGAACAACCAATGGACAACTATTTTCACTACCAGATTCTAACATAGATTGATTAGGCAACGAGTCTTGCTGTGAATTTCTTTGAATATTTCTTGCTTTGCTTAAATGAGACTCCATCTCTGTCAGTTACGCCTTTGGTGCACGAGAGACTTGTTAAAAATCAGTACCATATTAGGGTTTGAGATGAGTTAAATAATGTGGCTTTCTCCTACAACATGGAAGTGTTACTGTGAAAGGGAAGGTGGAGGAAGAGAATGAATGATGCCTAGACACATCAATTTTATTTAATTAAAAAACATTTAAAGTAGGGGTGACTGGGTGGCTCAGTCCGTTAAGCGTCTGCCTTTAGCTCAGGTCATGATCTGGAAATCCCAGGGTGGAGTCCCACATCAGGCTCCCTGCTCAGTGCGGGAGTCTGCTTCTCCCTCTGCTCTTCACCCAACTCTTTCTCTCTCTCTCTCTCTCTCTCTCTCAGATAAATAAAATCCTTAAAAAAAAAACAAAACCCACTTTAAAGTTATTTTTTTAAAGTAATTTCTATGCCCAACATGGGCCTTGCAAACCTATGATCCCTAGACCAAGAGTTGCAAGCTCCACTGACTGAGAGAGCCCGGTGCTCCAGGGCTTATCAGTTTCAGAAAAAAGCACAGAAGGAAGTTGGAGATCTGGAAATGAATTTCCTTACAACTGTCCAGACCTGTCCTTTGTAGTACCTGGAAAGTATCAGACCTTACACTGGGTTGAAGATCCTTGAGTGAAGGGAATAGCTTATTTTCTGCTTTAATTGGTATTGTGTATTTATCCTTTTTAAGTATATTACCTTCCTCCTTTTAAATTTTGCCTTGAAAAGCTTTGTTTTGACAAACAGCAAAACTGACCTTTGTGATGAAACCATTGTGGTTTTCTTTTTTTTTTTTTTTTTTTTTTTTTTTTTTTCCCCCCATTGTGGTTTTCATAGTACTCTATAGCCCTTTGATCATAGTAATCAGAACCTCATGAATGTGATTGCCAGTACAGAAATTAGAAAAAAAGTAAACTGATTATCTGCCTTACACTTTATACCATGATAAGTTCTTGATTTTCCAGAGTTGAGTGTACAAAAGAAAACTTTAGAAATACTGGAAGAAAACATGAATCAGTATAAAAACTTGGGTATGGGAAACCTTCACAAGCCATCCAGCATATGGTAATCCCCATTATCTATGGCGTATGTATTTCTAAGACCCAAGTAGATGTCTGAAATCATGGATAGTAATGAGCCCTCTGTTACTATATATATATATTTTTTTTTTAAGATTTTATTTATTTATTTGACAGAGATCACAAATAGGCAGAGAGGCAGGCAGAGAGAGAGGAGGAAGCAGGCTCCCTGTGGAGCAGAGAGCCCGATGTGGGGCTCAATCCCAGGATCCCGGGATCAGGACCTGAGCCGAAGGCAGAGGCTTCAACCCACTGAGCCACCCAGGCGCCCCTACTATATTTATTAATACATAAATACCAATGATAGAGTTTGATATATCAGGCACAGTAAGAAATTGATAACAGCACCTAATAATAGAACAATTGTAACAGTTTACTGTAATTTTTTGTGTGAATAAATTTATGTGAATGTGGGTTCTTTCTCTCAATAGCTTTTTTTTTTTAAGTTCATTTATTTATTTTAAAGATTTTATTTTTTGAGGGGTGCCTGGGTGGCTCAGGCAGTTAGGTGTCTGCCTTCAGCTCAGGTCATGACCTGGGGGTCCTGGGATCAAGTCCCGCCTCAAGGCTCCTTGTTCTGTGGGGAGCCTGCTTCTTTCTCTCTCCCTCTGTCTGCCTGCCTGCTGCTCCTACTGCTTGGGCTCTCTCTATCGCTCTCTTTGTGTCAAATAAATAAAATCTTTATTTAAAAAAAAAAGTTTATTGGAATAAATACAGCAGGGGGAGGAACAGCGCGAGAGGGATAAGCAGACTCCACACTGAGCATGCAGCCAGAGACTGGGCTGGATCCCATGACCCTGAGAGCATGACCTGAGCCAAAGGCAGAGACTTAACCCACTGAGCCACCTAGGTGCCCCTAGAATACATTTTTAATATATGAAAGAACTACTTCCTTTTCTTTCATAACTTTTCAAGAGTCAGATCCTTTAACCAACTGAGCCACACAGGTGCCCTCTTTCATTGATTTTTTTTTTTTAAGTAATCTTCTGTATCCAGTGTGGGGTTTGAACTCACCTCAAGATCAAGAGTCACATACTCTTCCGAGTGAGCCAGCCAGGCGCCCCTATCTTGATACATCTCATTGTACCATAATCATCCTTCTTGTGATGATGTGAGATGAAAAAAATGCCTCTGTAATGAGTTGAAGTGAGGTGATCTACACAGGCATTGTAAGGTAATGCTAGGCTACTCTTGACCTGATTATATTTCAGGAGGAGGATCATGTTCTTGTGACTGTGGTTGAAGGTGGGTAACTGAAACCAGGAATAAGGGGAAGAATACTGTACTTTTTGTCATTAGAAAAGTAAATCTCTGGGGAGCCTGGGTGGCTCTGTTGGTTGAGCATCCCACTCTTGAATTTGGTTCCAGTCATGATCTGAGAGTTTAAAGAGATTTAAAGAGATTAAACCCTGCATTGGGCTCAGCTCCATGCTGGTGGTAGAGCCTACTTAAGATTCTCTTTCTCTTTCTTTCTCTGCCCCCCTCTTAAAAAAGAAAAACAAAGTAAACCTCAGATTTACTGTTTTATGGCCATAATTTTTTAAAAAAAACACAGAATCTTACCTGCTTCAGAAATACAATTTTAAAAATACATGTAGAAGTTCAAGATTCTCATTTACATCTAAGTTATCTTGCAAATTTCATATATTTTCCCTCTTGCTTTTAAGCTTAGAGAAACCTTTCAAAGTGGTGTATAATAAACATGACCTAGTACCCATAAACCTTCCTGGTGATTCCTTTGCTAAGTTTAGAGGTTATTTGGCTCTTGGTAACAGACAGGTTGTATATACACAGGAGTGGGTGGAATTGAAATTGTTAGGAAAATTGGCTTTTGTGTTTTCTTGGAATAACGTATAGATCTTCCTCAACTTAGAATGGGGTTATATCATAAGTTGAGACTATCCAGAACCTAAAAGGCATTTGATGCACCTACCAAACGTCATCCATTAGCGCATTACCGTACATGTTCTCCGAACACTTGCAGTAGCCTACAATTGGTCAATAAAGTGTGGAATATCTCATGTAATTTATTGAATGCCAAAAATGAAAAACGGAATGGTTGTAAGTTTATCTGTCATTTACCTTCAAGATAGTATGGCTGACTGGGAGCTGTGGCTCACCGTTGCTGCCCAGCATCATAAGAAAATATTGTGCTCTATATCACTAGCCCAAGAAAATAACACAATTTGGAATTTATGAAGTACTGTTTTTACTGAATGTATGTAGTTTTCTCACCATGGTAAAGGTGAAAAATCCTTAAGTCAGGGACTATCTATTGATTACTAAACTTTTTTTTTTTTTTTTTTTTTAATTAGAGAGAGAGGAAGAAAGAGCAAGCACAGGCAGACAGAGTGGCAGGCAGAGGCAGAGGGAAAAGCAAGCTCCCTGCCAAGCAAGGAGCCTGATTCGGAGGGCGCCTAGGTGGCTCAGTGTGTTAAGCCTCTGCCTTCAGCTCAGGTCGTGATCCAAGGTCCCGGGATCGAGCCCCACATCAGGCTGTCTGCTCAGCAGGGAGCAGTTCCTAGGACGAACCTAGGACGCTGGGATCATGACCTGAGCCGAAGGCAGCCGCTTAACCACCTGAGCCACCCAGGCGTCCCATGATTACTAAACTGTTTTAAGATGGGGTCTTCATCCTGAGTAATAGTATGTATAGTTGTTAATTGGAAATTTGAATAGTTGAACAAAGATATTTTTATAGCATATTAGATTTGTTAAATTTTATTTTTTTATTAAAAAATTTTTTTTAAATTTATTTGTCAGAGAGAGAGGGAGAGAGAGAGAGTGAGCACAGGCAGACAGAGTGGCAGGCAGAGGCAGAGGGAGAAGCAGGCTCCCTGCCGAGCAAGGAGCCCGATGTGGGACTCGATCCCAGGACGCTGGGATCATGACCTGAGCCGAAGGCAGTCGCTTAACCAACTGAGCCACTCAGGCGTCCCAAGATTTGTTAAATTTTAATATAAAAATGAGAACTTTTTCTTTTTTAAGGGTTTTATTTACTTGTCAGAGAGACCAGAGGAAGGGGAAACTGGAAATGGAGAAGCAGGCTCTTCACTGATCAGGGAGCCCAAGGTGGGGTTTGAACCTAGGACCCCAGGATCATGACCTGAGCCAAAGGCAGACACTGAACTGACTGAGCCACCCAGGCACCCCTGTTCTTTATCTTTTCTATAAAGTATATCCCCTCTCCACTCCCTCCTAGTGAGCAATTTGTCAGGGGCTACTTTGAGGCTCTCCTGTGCCAGGGCCTAATTAAAATGCGTACTGAGTGCTGTGCAAGAGAATGACGAAGTTTACCACATCTTAAGTCCTTAGAAAGGCAGTTGGGACAAATTAAATATGTATTGACTTTCTCAAAATAAGTTGAGATTTCAGCACCCTCTGCATTTACCAGAAATAATAGCACACTGAGTCACTCTTCTGGTGACTGAAAATGTACAGCTGGTAGAAGAAATTTCATGTTAATAGTTACTGTTATTGTGGGAGGGCCACTACATAAAAGATGCAGAGACTTGTCCTTTAATATTCAGAAAGACCTCAGTATTAGCCTTATCCTTGGGTGAATAGGCTGAAATAAATGGAGACATTACTGCGTTCAGAGTATATCAAAATCTAGATCAAATTAAAATGTAGCAATCTTATTTCACATAATATAGCTAATTAATACAGGACAAAACAAATTACTGATCAGTTTGGGAACTGTTACTTATTTTGCCTTAAAGGAAAGATGTCCCTTTTCATTATCATGTATGGTTTTCTTTTGTGGAATTATATAAAAACATTGAGTTATTCAGTAAATACTTAGCACTAGCTGTGTGCCAGGGACTTAGGTAGTAGTTCGTTGCAAACTAAAATTGTTGTCTTCATGGAACTTACTTTCTAGTTGGTGAAGACAAGTAGTGAATGAATGAGATATATAGAATGCCAGATAACTTGAAGTGCCATGAGGAAAAATAAAACATGGGATCAAGGTAGGGACGGTCAAGGTAGGGAACAGGTGATTGCAGTTACAAATAGGATGGCAAAAGAAAGGCTCAGTGACAAGACTATAAAAAGACATCTGTTAGAGCATCATTTATGATAAAGATAAATATTGGCAGCAGCCTAAATATCCATCTACAGAGGATTAGTTAAATATATTATGATACATCTATATAGTGGAATACTGTATAGCGAATAAAAATATAAGACAGGGCACCTGGGTGGCTCATTTGGTTAAGCTTCTGCCTTTGGCTCAGTCATGATCCTAGGGTCCTGGGATCCAGTCCCACATCAAGCTCCCTGCTCAGTGGGGAGCCTGCTTCTCTATCTCCCTCTGCCCCTCCCCCCCGCTCATGTGTGTGGTGTGCATCTGTGTGTGTGCTCGTTTGCTCTCTCTCTTAAATAAAAAATCTTAAAAAAATCATACCTGTAAGAAGCATTTCAGATATAGGAAGTAATAAAAATTAGGTATGGAATGATAAATGGAGTATGCTACCATTATGTCTACCACAAAAATTTGTATATTTTATATATGTAATTTTATAAATGTATGGAATATCATTGGAAAGATACATAAGAAAATGTTAACAGTGCTTATCTTGGGAGAACAGGGTGATTGGTAGACAGACTGAGGATGTAATAGTTCAAATTCCACCCAAATATCCGTGGATAGATGAATGGTGAAAGTGATGTGGTGTGTATACCCAATGGAATATTACTCAGCCACAAAGAAGAATGAAGTCTTGCCATTTGCAGCAATGTGGATGGAGCTAGAGTATTATGCTAAGTGAAATAAGTCAGTCAGACAAAGACAAATACTGTATGATTTCACTCATGTTGAATTTAAGAAAATCAAATAAACAAAAGAGACAAACCAAAAAACAGACATTTAACTCTGGAGAACAAACTGATGGTTACAAGAGGAGAGGTAAGTGAGAGGGTAGATAAAATAGGTATAGGGGACTTACAGTGGAAAGCAGTCAATTATATATAGAATTGTTGAGTCATTATATTATACACATAAAACTAATAAAACATTGTATGTTAACTATACCGAATTTAAAATAAAATTGAAAACCCAAACCAAAAAACTTTGAATTCATTGAAAAAAATTCACATCGCATTTATTTTGTATTCATATTACTTAGTCAAAAATGAGTAAATAACATGTAAAGAACACAAGGACCGTTTGCTTAATTAGAAAGTGATGGAAAAAAATACGCGTATTTATAATACCCAGTGGTCTAGATAGCAGTCTAGCCTAGATAGTGAATAAATTGATAGTTAATAGAAACATGGACTGAAAATTCTATTGAGCTGGAGACCTTGTTGGCAATTACAGTTGCAAAGCGATGCCAACACTGTTTTCATTGGATGATGGATTATAGTGCTCACGATGGCAACATTTAGATTCATGTGATTTTTTTTTTTTTTTTTTTCCCCCTCTTCGAATCAAATGGAAGGTATTCATTTCCTTGGCCTGCCACAGTGAGGTACCATCAACTGAAATTTGCTGTCTCATCATTATGGAGCCTAGAAATACAAAATTAAGGCGTCATCAGGCTCATGTTCCCTCAGAAACCTGTAGGGGAATCCTTCCTTGCCTCTTCCTAGTTTCTGGTGGTTTACAGGCAATCTTTGGCATTCCGAGCTTGCGGCTGCATAACTCCACAATCTCTGTCTTCCTCATCACATAGCATTCTCCCTGTTTTTATCTTCCCATGGCTGCTTTCTTATAAAGACGCCCATTATAGTGGATTAGGGGCCCACCCTACTACAGTATGACTTCATTTTAACTGATTACATCTGCAACAGGCCTATTTCCACATAAGGTCATGTTCAGAGGTAGTGGGGTTTAGGACTGAACATGTCTTTTCTTGGGAAGGGGGCAGTGGAGGGAAATGGATACAATTCAACCCCAAATAGAGGCTTGTCTCTTTACTGTTACAGCCTTCCATATATACAAAAGTGTTTTGTAAAGTTGTATGAAAAGATACTGTTTCACAAATTTATTTTTAAATTTATTTATTTAAATTTATTTTTAAAGACTCTATAAGGAGGGCGCCTGGGTGGCTCACTGGGTTAAGCCGCTACTTTCGGCTCAGGTCATGATCTCAGGGTCCTGGGATCGAGTCCCGCATCGGGCTCTCTGCTCAGCAGGGAGCCTGCTTCCCTCTCTCTCTCTCTGCCTGCCTGTCTACTGTGATCTCTCTCTGTCAAATAAATAAATAAATAAATCTTAAAAAAAAAAAAAAAGACTCTATAAGGAGAAAAGATCCCATCTCTGAATCAATTCAAACTTAAGAGTGACGTCTATTTATTAAAAGTTACGTTTTGGGGTGCCTGGGTGGCTCAGTGGGTTAAAGCTTCTGCCTTCGGCTCGGGTCATGATCCCAGCGTCCTGGGATCAAGCCCCGCATCGGGCTCTCTGCTCCTCGGCAAGCCTGCTTCCTCCTCTCTCTCTGCCTGCCTCTCTGTCTACTTGTGATCTCTGTCAAATAAATAAATAAAATCTTAAAAAAAAAATTAAAGTTTTAATGAGAATGGAGTATTTTTTTCTCTTAGTATTGTAAAGTAAAAGTATGGGGATTATAAATAGAGAGTTAGAGATGACACTGAATGACTAATTCTGACTTTGTACTTGTTAATAAACTTATACCATGAAGATAAAGACCTCCTATTTTCTTACACGTTTGTTTTCCCTCATGTAAAAATGGCTTTTTCCAGATCAATGTGACCTGAAGATAGAACTAAATACGGCAGCAGAGAGGACAGAGTATTGAGCCCCCTTCCATGACCATTGAATTCTATAAAACATTAGGAAAACTTTAAAAATTCTTTCTCCCCTTTCCCTCTTCCTCCTGTGTAAATCAAAAGCCAAGTATTTGGTAGTCTACAAAATCTCTTTAAAGATTATTCCTTAAGCCTTTTTGATACCTTTTTATCCTTTGAGAAGTAAGCATTCTGTCTGAATAAGCTGAGCAATTGTCATTTAGATTTTCTTTTTTTCCCCCACTCAGGATCAAATAAAAAAAGAAAACTCTTCTTATTTGCAGTCTTACTTAATGTGCTTTTTTTCCTCTCTGAAATGTTCATTAATAGAGGAAAAATAGGTATTCAGCTTTTTTAATAATGATTCCTCTGATTTCTTTGTGATACAGTTAAATCTTGTATCTTAAAACATTATGTTCTTTTTTTTTAAGATTTTATTTATTTATTTGACAGAGAGGCAGGTGGGGGCTGGGGGGGATGGGTGTGGAAGCAGGCTCTCTACTGAGCAGAGAGCCCAATGCAGGGCTCAATCCCAGGACCCTGGGATCATGACCTGAGCCGAAGGCAGAGGCTTTAATCCACTGAGCCACCCAGGTGCCCCTTAAGACATTATGTTCTTAATAGGGTAGGCTATGGTAATGTACTTTAATTCAGCGGCCACCAAGTCATAGTAAATACTTTTATAATTTCAGGTGTTTTTTTTATGAATTTTGTATAAAATTTACAAATTTATATAAATTTTATAAATTCAGAATGTTAGAATTTATTTGGTCTATCAGTAATTGCTTAGTCTGATCTCTCAGATGTGGGCATCTTTTTTTAAAAATTTTATTTATTTTTAAAAATCTTTCATTGTTCCAAAATTCATTGTTTATGTCCCACACCCAGTACTCCATGCAATACGTGCCCTCCATAATACCCACCACCAGGCTCACCCAACCCCTCAACCCCCTCCCCTCTAAAACCCTCAGTTTATTTCTCAAAGTCCACAGTCTCTCATGGTTCTCTCCCTTTCTCCATTTCCCCCAATTCACTTTCCTTTCCTTTTCCTAATGTCCTCCATGTTATTTATGTTCCACAATCTTTTATTTTATTTTATTTTTTTTGTTTCAAGTTTTTATTTAAATTTTAGTTAATATATAGTGTAATACTGGTTTCAAGAGTAGAATTTAAGGACTAATGACTTACATATCACACCCAGTGCTCATCTGAACAAGTGCTCTCCTTAATACCCATCAAATGTAGGGATCTTTTTAGTATTCTTTATTTTTTAAAAATTTAGGGAGTATGAATTCACCACTTCTCTATCTAGTCCAGTATCTTTTGGCAGACAGTTATACTTTATATGGTTCTTTTTTTAAATAAAAAATTGCCTTTCTGAAACTTATGCATAATGGCTTTGGTTCCTTCCTCTTTGATAACCCACAGTAATGCTTCCTCTTTCTCATGCTGTATGCTTTGGCCTACACATATTTGAAGGCTGTCCTATCTCTGTTTTTTGCTGAGCTAAATTTCTAGTTCCCTTAACTCTTACCTGGCATCTTTTTCAGACTCCTCACCATCCAGCTCTTCTCTGGATATATTCCTTTTCTAATTTTTAATTTTTTAAAAAATTTGAGTATAGTTGACGTACAACATTAACACTGGTTTGACATGTACAGCAAAGTGGTTCACCTTCTTTGTGTTATGGTGTACTTACCACAACTTTAGCTACTGTCTGTCACCATGTGATACTATTACAATATTGTTGGCTATATTCTAAATGCTATGCTTTTATTTCTGTGACTTACTCATACCATGACTGTATCCCTGTATTACCCACTCCTCTTCACCCCACCCCCATTACCTTGCCTCCCCTCTGACAACAACCATCAGTTTGTTCTCTGTATTTATAGGTCTAATTCTGCTTTTTGTTTGTTTACTCATTTGTTTTTATATATTCCACATGAGTGAAATCATATGGTGTCTGTCTTTCGCAATCTGACTTATTTTTACTTAGCGTAATATCCCCTGGGACCATCCATGTTGTTGCAAATGGCACAATCTCATTTTTTGTTGTTTTTTTTTTTTTTTTTTTTTTTTTTTTTTTTTTTTTTTTTTTTTTTTGTTTTTTTATTTTTTTTTATATGTTTTTTTTTTTTTTTTTTTTTTTTTTTTTTTTTTTTTTTTTTTTTTGAGAGAGTGTGAATATCTTCACCCATTCAGTAGTTGGCCTTTTTGTTTTGTTGATGGTTTCCTTTGCTGTGCAAAAAGCTTTTTATTTTGATGAAGTCCCAGTAGTTTATTTTTGCTTTTGTTTCCATTGCCTGAGGAAACATATCTTAAAAAATGTTGTTAGGGCTGATGTCAGAGAAACTAATGCTTGTGTTCTCTTTTAGGATTTTTATGAATTCATTGCTTTAATCCATTTTGAGTTTACTTTGGGTATAGTGTAAGAAGGTGGTTCACTTTTTTTTTTTTTTCTTTAAAGATTTTATTTTTTTATTTGACAGAGATTACAAGTAGGCAAGAGAGGCAGGCAGGGAGAGAGAGGAGGGAGCAGGCTCTCCGCAGAGTAGAGAGCCTGATGTGGGGCTCGATCCCAGGATCTTGGGATCATGACCTGAGCCGAAAGCAGAGGCTTTAACCCACTGAGCCACCCAGGTGCCCCCACTTACATTTTTTTAACACATAGCTGTCGCATTTTCCCAGCACCATTTATTTATTTTTAAAGATTTTTTATTTATTTATTTGACAGACAGAGATCACAAGTAGGCAGAGAGGCAGGCAGAGAGAGAGGAAGGGAAGCAGACTCCCCGCTGAACAGAGAGCCCGATGCGGGACTCGATCCCGGCACCCTGAGATCATGACCTGAGCCGAAGGCAGCGGCTTAACCCACTGAGCCACCCAGGTGCCCCTCCAGCACCATTTATTGAAGAGGCCATCTTTCCCCCATTGTATATTCTTGCTTCCTTTCTCATAGATTAATTGACCATATAGGTGTGGGTTTGTTTCTGGGCCCTGTATTCTATTCCATTGGTCTGTGTGTCAGTGTTGTTGTCAGTACCATACTATTTTGATTCCTACAACATAGTAGTATATCTTAAAATCTGGGATTGTGATGCCTCCAGCTTTGTTTTTCTTTCTCTGGATGTGTTCTGGTTAACAAAAATATCTCTTAAGATACAGTACCCAAAACAGGATGCCATATTCGTGAACTTGTGAATCTGAAATCATAGAAAAGTTCCTTTTCATGATGTGGAGGTATAAGCAGGATTGATAACTTCTTTAGTATAAGTGCCCTAAAGGGAAGGTGCCTGATACACTGTAGGAGCACCTAATACAGATTTGGGGGTTGAGGAAAGCTTCCTGAAGGAAATGATGGCCATACCAAGTTCTGAAGGGTATGCCAGGCAAGAGATGGACAGCAAGTGTGATGGCCTGTAGTCATAACAGAGAGAACCTGGTGTTTCATGGAACACAACGAAATTGAAAATGGTTGGATGGCACAGTTATGGGGCAATGAGTGGAAGAGGAAGTAAATGATGTTAAAGGGAAAACTGGGGACCACTTCATAAAGACCCTTAGAAATTGTATTAACTGAACTGTTCCTGAGGATAATAGTGAATCATTAATGGCAGTTTTAAGTAAAAAATAAACAAACACCACCAGCCATTCATTTTAGAAGGATCATTCTGTCCCAAATGCCAATGAATTGGAGGGGCTGAGATGTGCCTGGAGATCGGTTAACAGCTATAATGGCATTTTTTAGATATAATGGTGGTGCTCAGGCCTTGACCAGTGGCTCTTGGGTTGGAAAGAAACAGACGGGAAAAATAGTTCAGGGAATTCCATTGTTGTTTGGCTATAGCTGGGAGTGATGGAAAGGTAGGAGTCAAGGATTTGGTTTGTGAAACTGGGTAGATGGGAGAATTTAATGAAAATCATTTGAATGGGGTGCACCAGTGCACCTGGGTGGACCAGTAGGTTAAATATCTTCCTTCTGCTCAGGTCATAATCCCAGGGTCCTGGGATCAAGCCCCATATTGGGCTTCCTGCTCAGCAGGGAGCCTGCTTCTCCCTCTCTCTGCAGCTCTCCTTGCTTGTGCTCTCTCTCTGTCAAATAAATAAAACCTTAAAAAATTTTAATTTGAATGGGATTGGGATAGAGGAGTGCTGGGGAAGAAGTGGGGTTCAGTTAAGCTTGAGACAATAGCACATGCGGGTGGGGTGTACTAGATGCCTTTGGTTATGTGAGGTTGAACTGAAAGACATCTAGGCTGGAGAACCTTGGGTAGAGCTTTGCTGGGAAAGTAGGTTTGGCTGTCATCAGTATACATATAGTAATTGAACTCAGGAGAGTGATCTCAAATAACTTAGAAGAGCATTTGTACAGTGAAAGAGGAGGGCACAGGCTGAAACTCTTAAAGAACTGTGACCTTATTATATTTGAGCTAAACACCTTTGGTGTTTCTGATTGGATTATTTGGGAACCAGCAAAAAGAAAGAAATCAGGGCTGCTCCAATTTATTTACTTAGTAGAAACCCACCCAATCCTTTGATTGGAGTAATGAAAAATGGTTCCTAAAATATCTCCCTTAGTCAGCTCTCAGTGTCTGAAATCATGTTACTAGAGGTTCTCTACTTTGGGGTAAGGCATTGTTTCTCAAGGAGTTAACCTGTTAAAATATAGATATTTCTAAAGACAGCTAAAATGTTAATTGGTGGTGGTGATATTTCTAGGTCATTAGGTTTTTTTTCTGGAATTCAGACTGAAGGAACAGATAGGAATTTGAGAAATATTAGGCTTGAAAAAATATGACATTGTTGCGGAGTATAGGGCAACAGAGAGACCTGGAGGTTACCAAGCACCTGGATAAAGAGATAAGGAGAGTGAGGGCCACAGACTCTGTATGTGTGTGTTATGTGTTTGTGTGTGTGTGTGTGTGTGTCAGGATGCGTGCAAAAATGGGGATGGTGAGTTGGAGAGCAAAGAGGTAATGCCATTAAAAAGAGATAAGAGGGGCGCTTGGGTGGCTCAGTGGGTTAAAGCCTCTGTCTTCAGTTCAGGTCATGATCCCAGGGTCCTGGGATTGAGCCCTGTGTCGGGCTCAGCAGGAAACCTGCTTCCCTATATCTCTCTGTGCCTGCTTCTCTGCTTACTTGTGATCTGTCAAATAAATAAATAAAATCTTAAAAAAGAGAGATAAGAGAACATTTGAGAAGAACTAAATAGGTGGAAAATCCTGAAAGTATTTCAGTTACAAATTAGGGCAACCATATAATTTATCATCTAAAACTAGAACATATTGAGAACATATTTTATCTAAACTGGGACATACTGAGGTGGGGGAATGACTTCTGAGTAATCACATTGTGAAAACTTGCATAAACTGGGGCTATCATTAGCAAATAACAAATGGTCACTGTAGTTGTAATGTGCTTATTTCAATATAGTATAATAAAATACTGTCAGTTTTTAACTACTATGTGTCAAGCATTACACTAAGCAAGCACTTTATACATCTTAATTACATTCTTAAAATAATCCTCTGAGGTAAGGAGCTGTTGTTTCTTTATAGTTGATGAAACCAAATCTCAGGGAAGTTTGCCTATAGTTTTCCATGGCAGTCAGCCTTGGAAACAATGAAGTAACATAAACAAAATCCAAGTAGACTCTAAAACACTACATTATACTGCACTGGCTGTGGGTGTGCATCTGTATTTTATTTATTTATTTATTTGAGAGAGTGATTTATTTGACAGAGAGCATGAGAGGGGAGAAGGTCAGAGGGAACAGACTGCCCATGGAGCAGGGAGCCTGATGCGGGACTCGATCCCAGGACTCTGGGATCATGACCTGAGCTGAAGGCAATCGCTTAACCAACTGAGCCACCCAGGTGCCCGTGCATCTGTATTTTAAAATGCCCTTTGACTTGGCTCAGAAAATTACTCTTGTCATGTTACATCATGTATTAAATCCCATTCCCCTTCTGATTGCCATTTATCTGAAGGCTTACTTTGTGCCAGGCTACATTTGAGGCATTTTACATGTATTAACATAATTTAAACCTCACAATAACCTTATGAATTACTTCCTTTTTATAGTTATAGGAGATAGCATGGTGAGTAACTTGTCTAAACTCAACACATTTAGTACGTGGCAGAGCCAGAATTCACACTCTTACAGTTTGACGCCAGGGCCTGTTTTCTTTCTTTCTTTCTTTCTTTCTTTCTTTCTTTCTTTCTTTCTTTCTTTCTTTCTCTTTCTCTTTCTCTTTCTCTTTCTTTCTTTCTTTCTTTCTTTCTTTCTTTCAGATTTTATTTATTTATTTGACAGATAGGATCACAAGTAGGCAGAGAGGCAGGCGGGGGGGTGGGTGGTGGGTGGAAGCAGGTTCCCCGCTGATGCGGGGCTTGATTCCAGGACCCCAAGATCATGACTGGAGCCAAAGGCAGAGGCCTAACCCACTGAGCCACCCAGGCGCCCCCAGGGCCCGTTTTCTTAATTGCTATCCTCTACTGCCTCCTCTAGTTTGCATTCTTTGTATGGACCTGTTTTCATTTCTCTTGGGAGTGGTTTGTTTTGGTGCCTGGTAAAGTGTGTGTATACCTATATAAGAAAGTTTCTACAATGTTTCCAAAGTGGTTGTACAACTTTACCTTCCCACTGGTAGTCCATCTTTTTTTTTTTTGTTTAAAGATTTTATTTATTTATTTGACAGAGATCACAAGTAGGTAGAGAGGCACGCAGAGAGAGAGAGGAGGAAGCAGGCTCCCTGCTGAGCAGAGAGCCTGATGCGGGGGGGTCGATCCCAGGACCCCGGGATCATGACCTGAGCTGAAGGCAGAGGCTTCAACCCACTGAGCCACCTGGCTCCCCGCAGTGGTAGTCCATCTTTATTACCTCATCCCTCCTTTTCTGTTTTTTTATGAAGGCATATGCAGCCTTTTCCATTAGTTTTGAAACTCTGGTAGTTAGAAATACATTCATTCTCCCTGTTTAAAAGTTTTGCCTTAAGATACCTAGGAATAAACCTAACCAAAGAGGCTAAAAATCTATACTCAGAAAACTGTAAAGTACTCATGAAAGAAATTGAGGAAGACACAAAGAAATGGAAAAATGTTCCATGCTCCTGGTTTGGAAGAACAAATATTGTGAAAATGTCTATGCTACCTAAAGCAATCTACACATTTAATGCAATCCCTATCAAAATCCCACCCATCTTTTTCAAAGAAATGGAACAAATAATCCTAAAATTTATATGGAACCAGAAAAG
>PISX010012026.1:6176-62530 GCA_004024625.1 Mellivora capensis
AGGCAAGGGAAGCAAGGGCAAAAATGAACTATTGGGATTTCATCAAGATCAAAAGCTTTTGCACAGCAAAGGAAACAGTTAACAAAACCAAAAGACAACTGACAGAATGGGAGAAGATATTTGCAAACGACATATCAGATAAAGGGCTAGTGTCCAAAATCTATAAAGAACTTATCAAACTCAACACCCAAAGAACACAGAATCCAATCAGGAAATGGGCAGAGGACATGAACAGACATTTCTGCAAAGAAGACATCCAGATGGCCAAACACACATGAAAAGTGCTCCACATAACTCAGCATCAGAGATATACAAATCAAAAGCACAATGAGATATCACCTCACACCAGTAAGAATGGCTAAAATTCACAAGTCAGGAAATGACAGATGCTGGTGAGGATGCAAAGAAAGGGAAACCTTCCTACATTGTTGGTGGGAATGCAAGCTGGTGCAACGACTCTGGAAAACAGCATGGAGGTTCCTCAGAAAGTTGAAAATAGAGCTGCCCTATGACCCAGCAATCACACTACTGGGTATTTACCATAAATTTACCCAGAATGTTTATAGCAGCATGTTCACAATAGCCAAAGTATGGAAATAATCTAGGTGTCCATCAACAGAAGAATGGATAAAGAAGATGTGATATATATATATATATATATATATATATATATATATATACACACACACACAATGGAATATTTGCCATCATCAAAAGAAATGAAATCTTGCCATTTGCGACAACGTGGAGTAGCCAGAGGGTATTATGTATTATGCTTGGTGAAATAAGTCAATCAGAGAAAGACAACTCTCATATGATCTCACTGATATGAGGAAGTGGAGATGCAACGTGGGGACTTGGGGGTAGAAAAGGAGTAAATGAAACAAGATGGGATCGGGAGGGAGACAAACCGTAAGAGACTCTTAATCTCACAAAACAAACTGAGGGTTGCGGGGGGAGGGGGTTAGGGAGAAGGTGATGGGGTTATGGACATTGGGGAGAGTATGTGCTATGGTGCATGCTGGGAAGTGTGTAAACCTAGCGATTCACAGACCCTTATCCCTGGGGCTAATAATATGTTATATGTTAATAAAAAAAATTAAAAAAGGAAGCTCTCCGTTTGTAACATGGGTGAATCTGAAGTCATTACATAAGTGAAATTAGACAGTAAAAAATACTTTACCATGTCAAATTTATGTGGAGTCTAAAAATGTTGAACTCATAGAAATAAAGAATAGAATGGCCACTACCAGAAGTTAGGCTCTGGAGAAAACAACGAAGCTGGTCAAAAGGTGCAAACTTTCAATTATAAGATAAATATGTAATGCAGGTATAATGTACATGACAGTGAGTTAATAATACTGTGCTGTGTACTTGAGATTTACTGAGAGTTCTAATTACACCAAAAAGGTAATAATGTGAGAAAATAGATGTATTAATTAACGTGACAATGGTGACTATTTTAAAGTGCATAGGTTTACCAAACCATGGCATTTCACATCTTAAATATATCTATTTTTTGTGTCAATTATGTCTCAATAAAGCTAGATCTAAAGCAATAACTTAACCTTCCAACTGAAGAATTAGAATATGAAGTGCAAACTGTATTCAAAGAAACAAAAAAAGGAAATAATTAACATTACAATGTAGAGAAGCAAAATAGAGAAGAGAAAACAAAAGAAAGAATCAGGAAACTGAAAGTTGGTTCTTTGAAAATATCAAAAAATAAAAACAAATTAGTTAGACGGACCAAAAAAAAAAAAAAGACAAAATTTGAATGACTAAAATCATATCGAAAAGGGGGATATCTTTACTATCCTTACAGAAATAAAAATGATTATAAGGGGTTATATGAAGATTTGTACCAACAAATAATATAACCTAAATAACATGTACAAATAACTAAAAACATAAACTACCAACACTGACTCAATAGGAAATAAAAGTATATATAAAACAGAACTGTAACAAAAGATTGAATCACTAATCAAAAGAACCTCCCAACAAAAAAAACATTCAAACACCTTCTACGAGGCCTGCATAAACTTGATTACAAAAAGAAAAAGATCCCAGTAAAAAGAATTACAGGCCAATATCCTTGATGAAGAGGGATGCACAAATTCTAAACAGGACACTGGAAATTTAATTTAACAGTACATTAAAAGAATTATGCAGCACAATCAAGTCGGATTTATTCCTGGGCTGCAGAGTTGGCTCAATATTTGCAAATCAATCAATGTGATACACCACATTAATGGAAGAAAGGATAAGAACCATATGATCCTCTCAACAGATGCAGACAAAGCATTCAACAAAATACAGCATTCATTCTTGATAAAAATCCTCACCTAAAGAAGGATAGATAGATGGAACATACCTCAATATCACAAAGATCATATAAGAAAGACCCACATCTAATATCCTCAATGAGGAAATGCTGAGAGCTTTTCCTCTGTGCTCAGGAACTAGACAAGGAAGTCCACTCTCACTATTACAATTTAACATAGTACTGGAAATCTTATCCTCAGCAATAAGACAACAAAGAGAAATAAAAGGCATACAAATTGGCAAGGAAGAAGTCAAACTTTCGCTATTCGCAGAGGTCTTGATACTCTATGTAGAAAATCCAAAAGACTTGAACAAAAAAATTGTTGGAAATAATTCATAAATTCAGAAAAGTCACAGGATATGAAATCAATATCCAGAAATCTGTTGCATTTCTATACACCAATAATGAAGTAGCAGAAAAAGAAATCAAAGAATTGATTCCATTTACAATTGCACCCAAAATCATAAGATACCAGGAAATAAACCTAACTAAAGAGGTAAAAGATCTATACTCTGGAAACCATAGAACCCTTATGAAAGAAATTGAGGAAGACACAAAGAGGTGGAAAATATTCTGTGCTCATGGATTAAAAAAACAAATATTATTAAAATGTCTATACTACTCAAAGCAATCTACATATTTCATTCAATTCATATCAAAATACCATCAGCATATTTC
This sequence comes from Mellivora capensis, assembly GCA_004024625.1. Lineage (NCBI taxonomy): Eukaryota > Metazoa > Chordata > Mammalia > Carnivora > Mustelidae > Mellivora > Mellivora capensis. The sequence goes on from PISX010012026.1 coordinate 9,184, forward strand.
ACAGAGGTAGAACAAATAATCCTAAAATTTTATGGAACCAGAAATGACTCTGAACAGCCAAAGCAATCATGAAAAATAAAAGAAAAGCTGGAGACATCACAATTCTAGACTTCAAGCTAGATTACAAAGCTGTAGTTATCAAGGCAGAATGATATTGGCACAAAAACAAACACATAGCTCAATGGAACAGAATAGAAAACCCAGAAAAACACCTACAACTCTATGGTCAACTATCTTTGACAAAGCCAGAAACACTATCCAATGGAAAAAGGACAGTGTCTTCAATATATGGTGCTGGGAAAACTGGACAGCCACATGCAGAAGAATGAAACTGGGATGCTTTCTTGCACCATATACAAAAAATAAATTAAAATGGGTAAAAGTCTTAGAGGTGAACACTGGTAGCAACCTCTTTGACCTTGGCCTTAACAACTTATGACTAAATACAGCAGTGGAGGCAAGGGAAACAAAAGCAAAAATGAACTATTGGAACTTTATCCCCAAGATTAAAAACTTCTGTAAAATGAAGGAAACAATCAACAAAACTAAAAGGCAGCCTAGAGAATGGGAGAAGATACTTACAAATGACATATCTGATAAAGGGTTAGTATCCAAAATATATAAAGGACTTATCAAACACAACACCCCAAAATTGAATAATTCAGTTAAGAAATGGGCAGAAGAAATAAATAGACATTTTTTCAAAGAAGTTACCCAGATAGCTAACAGATACATGAAAAAATGCCCAACATCACTCATCATCAGAGAAATACAAATGAAAATCATGAATATATACCACCTCACACCTGCCATAATACCTAAAATTAACAACACAAGAAACAACAGGTGTTGGTGAGTATGTGGAGAAAGGGGAAGCCTCTTGCTCTTCGGTGTAAATGCAAAATCCTGCAACCACTTTGAAAAACAGTATAGAGGTTCCTCAAAAAGTTAAAAATAGAACTACTTATGAACCACAATTGCACAACTAGGTATTTACTCAAAGACACAGAAATGCAAATTCAAATGAGTACATGCACCCCAAGGTTTATAGCAGTATTATCAAGAATAGCCAAACTACAGAAAGAGTCTAAATGTCCACTGACTGATGAAAAGAAAAAGGAGATGTGGTATGTATATACAAGGCCTATTACTCAGGCACAAAAAGAATGAAATCTTGCCATTTGTAACAATGTGGATGGAGCTGGAGTATATTATGCTAAGCAAAGGAGTGACTCGGAGAAAGTCAATACCATAGGATTGCACTCATATGTGTAATTTAAGAAACAAAATAGATGAAGATTTGGGAGGGGAAAAGAGAAAAAGGGGGGAAACAAAGCATAAGAGACTCTTAAAAAGAGAGAACAACAGGGTTGAGGGAGGAAGGTGGATGTGGGATGGGCTATATAGGTGATGGCTATTAAGGAAGGCACTTATAATGAACACTTGGTGTTGTATGTAAGTGATGAATCACTGAATTCTATTACTGAAACCAATATTGCACTATATTTTAACAACTAGAATATAAATAAAAATTTGTAAAGGAATTAAAAATGAAAAAAATTCCCAACAAAGAGAAATTCACAACCAGATGAGTTAACTGTAGAATTCTACCAATCATTTCATGAAGAATTATTAGCAATCTTTTTCAAACTCTTCCAAAAGTAGAAAAGGATGAAGAATATACTAATTTATTCTATGAGGTTAACTTTTGTCTGCTACCAAAGCCAGATAAGGTAATCACAAGAAAGAAATGGATCTAATTATATAGATTCAAAAATATTCAACAAAATGCCAACAAATTGAAACCAGCAGTTTATTAATATACACCATGATCAATTAGGATTTATACCAGGAATGTAAGAATGGATCAACATGCAAAAATCAATCAAGGTAACAAATTATGCCAAAGAATAAAAAAGAAAAAAAAAGTGGTCATTTCAATAAATACTGGGAAATCTTTTGACAAATGCAACATGCTTTATGATTTAAAAAAAGAACAAAAAATAACTAGGAAGAGAAGGAACCTTCACTAGCATGATAAAAGATATTTATGAATACCCCACAACTAATATCCATGAAAAACCCACAGCTAACATAATAATTGATGATGAAAGTCTGGGTATTTTCCCCCTAAGATCAGGAACAAGACAAGACTATCTGCTCCTAGCACTTCTATTCAACATTGTACTGGATGGTGTAGCCAGGGAATCAGACAAGAAACACAGTGAAAGTTGCCAATATTGGGGGGGGGGGAGTAAAATTAATTCAATTTGTATAACTAGACAATCATGAAGAGTGTATCCCCCAAAAAAGGATAAGAACAAAAAACCCTATCAGATCTAACAGCAGAGTTAAGCAACATTGCAGGAAACAAGATCAAGACAAAAAAATCCATTGCATTTTTACACACAACTAATGAAAACTCCAAAAATAAAATGTTAAGACCCATCAGACTTGCAATAGCATCAAAAACAGTAATATATTTAGAAATAAATTTAGCCACAAAAGTGTAAGACTTTTACATTGAAAACAACAAAATATCATTGGAAGAAATTAAATAAATCTTAAATGAGTAGAAAAGTATCCTGTGATTATGGATTGGAATACTTGATATTATTAAGATATCAATATTATGTAATGTGATCTATAGACTTAATGAAATATGTATAAAAATTCCAACTTTCTTTTTTTTTAACAAGGAAAAAACTAATCCTAATATTTATATGGAATTAGAGGGGACCCAGAATAACAAAAAAAAATCTTGAAAAGGGACAAAATAATGGAGTACTCATATCTCCCAATTTCAAAACTTAATACCAAATTAAAATAATTAAAAAATTATGGTATCTGCAAGAGTTTGGAAAGATGGTGGTGTAGTAGGAGGACCCAAGGATCATCTTGCCCCATGAATACAACTAGATAACTATCAAGTCTGCCTAAATCAGAATGCCAGAAATCAACTTCAAGACTGGCAGAACAAACTCTACAACTAAAGGTAGAGAACAGCTCAGTGAGCCCCCTCCCCAGAAAACCAGCCCCAAACCCAGCCAAATTTGCTTATCACAACCCATGAGTTTTGTGGGACCTGGGTGCCAGTGGCAGTAATAACAGATCTCATTTCCCAAACAGACAAGAACACATCTAGTTAAAAGTCACCGCATTCAAGCCAGGAACAAAACACTACCCCCAACAGGCAAAGAGAGCTTCTGCAGATGACTGGCTTTAAGGATAAACTGGTCAGGACATAACAGCAACTGCATGCTTCACACATTGGAGAAACTCCCTAGAGCACCAGGGCTTGGGAAACAGGGAACACTACATGGCAGGAAAGTACAGGACCTCTCCTCATAAGGCCATTACACTCAAGAACAGGAAATGTACTGACTCTCCTAACACAGAGAAACAGGCACAGAGACTTAGAAAAAATGAGAAGATAGAGGAATCTGTCTCAAAAGAGAGCACAGGAAAAGGCCATGGTCAGACATATAAGCAAAACAGATATAAATAACATGCCTGATAAAGAATTTAAAGTACTGATAATAAACATACTCATTCATCTTGAGAAAACACTGGAAGATATAAGTGAGATCCTGGCACACAGAAATGATGAATAACAGAGCATAAATAAAGGGTTCAATAAAACATGGAAAACATGCTTGATGGAATAAACAGCAGCCTAGAAGCAGAGGAACAAGTTAATTACCTAGAAGACAGAGTAATAGAAAGTAATCCAGCTGAACAAAAGAGAGAAGAAAGAATCATGCAAAATGGAAATAAAATTAGGTAATTCAGTGACTCCATCAAACATAACAAACTTCATATTATAGAGATCTCAGAAAAAGAAGAGGTTAAAGGAGGTAAAAATTTACCTGAGGAATTAATATCTAAACCTTACCTCATCTGGGGAAGGAAGCAGATCCAATCCAAGAAGGCACAGAGAACCCTTCAACAAATCAACAAAAGCAGATTAACACCATATTATATTATAATTAAAATGGTAAAAGGTAAGGAAACAGAAAAAAATCTTAAAAGCAAAAAAAGACAGTTGCATACATGGGGAACTCCAAAAGGCTATCAGCCGCTTTTTAAGCAGAAACTTTGTAAGCCAGATGGGAGGGACATGATGTATTCAAAGTGCTGAATGGGGAAAATCTGCAGCCAAGAATGCTCTCTCCAGAAGGACTATCATTCAGAATTGGAGGAGAGATTTTAAAATTTACCAAACAAAAACTGAAGTTGCTCATGACCGTAAACCAGCCCTGCAAGAAATTATAAAAGGCACACTTTGAGTCAAAAGGAAAGGCCAAAAGTGACAGTATGAAAATAGCCCAAAAGGTATAAAAATAAATATCAGGTTGTTTTTCTTTGAAGGGGCAGGGGGTGGGAGGTTGGGGAAGCCAGATGGTAGGTATTTTGGAGGGCATGCATTGCATGGAGTAATGGGTGTGGTGCAAAAACTATTAATTCTGTTATGCTGAAAAGAAATAAAAAAAATAAATATCACCAAGAATGTCAGTCAAGGAAAGTACAAAATGAAAGGATGTACTATATGACAACATATACCCAAAATATGGGGAGTAGAATAGTAAATACTGCACTCAAACTTAAATGGCCATCAACTTAATATAGATTGCTATATATGGAAGAGGTTATATACAAACTTGATGTAACCAAAAATAAAAAAACAAAACAAAACAAGAATACCTATACAAAGAATAAAGAGAATGGAATCCAAGTATATCACTAAAGGAACCCAGCAAACCATGAAAGACAAAAAGCAGAAAGGATCAGAGGAAAAACTTCAGAAACAACCACAAAACAAGTAACAAAATGGAAATAAGTAGACATTTATCAAGTATTACTTTGAATGTAAATAGACTAACTGCTCCAATCAAAAGGCATAGTGTGACAGAATGGATAAAAGAACAAGAACAATAATCTATTTGTTTCCTAGAGGAGATTCATTTTAAACCTAAAGACACCTACAGATTGAAAATGAGGGGTTGGAGAAACATTTATCATGCAAATGGGTGCCCAAAGAAAGCCTGGGTAGCATTATTTATATTAAACAAAATAGATTTTGAACTAAAGACTGTAACAAGAGACAAAGAAGGACATTATATAAAAATAGAGAGGACAATCCAAAAAGGAGATATAATAATTGTAAATGTTTATGCATCCAATATGGGAGTACCATAATACATAAAACAGTTAATAAAAAAATAAAAGAACTAATTGATAGTAACAAAATAATAGTAGGGGACTTGGACACCCCACTTTCATCAGTGGACACATCCTCCAACAAGAAAATCAACAATGGAACAATGCCTTTGATCACATATTTGACAAGGTGGATATAACATATATAGAGAACTTTCCATCCTAAAACAACAGAATAAACATTCTTTTCAGTAGTACATGGAGCATTTTGCAGAATAGAGCACATATTAGGACACAAAAAAGTCTCGACAAGTTCAAAGATGTAAAGACATACCATGTATCTTTTCTGATCATAATGCTATGTAAAGAGAAATAAGCTAGAAAAAGAAATCTGGAAAGCCAAAACAAAACAAAACAAAACAAAACCCATAGAGGTTAAATAACATGCTACTAAACAATGACTAGGTTAACCAAGAAATCAAAGACCTAATCCAAAAGGACTTGGAAATAGGTGAAAATGAAAACAAAACTGTTGGGACACTTGGGTGCCTCAATCAGTTAAGCATCTGCTTTCAGCTCAGATTATAATCCCAGGATCCTGGGATCAAGCCTGGCATCAGGCTCCCTGCTCAGCAGGGATCCTGCTTCTCTTTCTCCCACTCCCCCCTCTTGTGTGTTCTCTCTCCCTCTATGATCAATCAATCAATCAATCAATCTTTTACTAAAAGAAAAAAGAAAATACAACGTTCCAAAACTTTGGGATGCATCAATAACAGTTCTATGCCTCAAAAGCAATAAAGGGCTACTTTGAAAAGCAAGAGAAATCACAGGGGGTGGGGGGAGTAGTCTTACACCTAAAGGAGCTAGAAAAAGAACAAAAAACAAAACCTAATACCAGCAGAAGGAAGAAATTAATAAAGATCAGAACACAAATAAATGATATAGAAATGAAAAAATAAACAAAAACCTATAGAACAGATCAATGAAACCAGGAGCCAGTTCTTTGAAAACCTAAAAAAATTCATAATCTTCTAGCCAGACTCATCAAATACAACTAAAAGGACCCAAATAAATAAAATCACAAAAGAAAGAGGAGGTGTAAAAATAAACACCACAGAAATACACACAATTGTAAGAGAATATTAGGAAAAACTATGTGCCAAAAATTGGATAAACTGGAAGAAATGGATAAATTCCTAGAAACATGTAACCTACAAGAACTGTAGCAGGAAGAAATAGAAAAAAAAATTAAAGATTTTATTTATTTACAGATAAAGGCACAGTGAGAGAGGAAACACAAGCAGGGGGAGTGGGAGAATGAGAAGCAGGCTTCCCACTGAGCAGGGGCCCTGATAGGGGGTTCGATCCCAGGACTCTCAGAGCATGACCTGAGCTGAAGGCAGATACTTAATGATTGAGACACTCAGGCGCCCCGGAAAGAAATAGAAAATTTGAATAGACTGATTACCATCAAGACAAATGAATCAATAATAAAAAAAACTCCCAATGAGCAGTTATCCAGGACCAGATAACATCACAGGCTAATTCTATCAATATTTAAAGAAAAGTTAATATATATACTTCTCACACTGTTCCAAAAAGTAGAAGAGGAAAGAAAACTAAATTCCTACTATGATGACAGCATTACCATGATACTAAAACTTGACAAAGACACCAAACAAAAGAGCAATATAGGCCAATATTTTTGATGAACAGAGATGCAAAAATCCTCAACAAAACAGTAGCAGGCAGAATACAACAATACATTAAAAAAATTATACAATACGATCAAGTGATGTATCCTAGGGATGCAAGGGTGGTTGGTTATTCAAAAAGCAATCAACCTGATACAACACATCAATAAGAGAAATTTTAAAAACCATATGATCATTTCAATGATTGTAGAAAAAAAATTTTGGCAAAGTAAAATATACAATAATGATAAAAGCCTTCAAAAAAGTTGGTTAGCTGGTTTGGCAAGATGCCAGAAGAGCAGAGGACCTCATTTCATAAGGTCCCTTGAATTTGGCTGAATCAGAATCAAACCATTCTGAATGCTCATGAATTCAGCCTGAGATGGAAGAATATATATTTGAAAATCTACAGGTAAAAAAGTGACTGCGTTTTGCAAAGTAGGAGGGGTGGAGACATGAATCTGAAGGGAGATATCTGAGGATAAGTGAAGGGGAGAGGGAACCTCCATAAACCAGCTAGTGGAAAGTGATATAGCTCCAGAGGGCAAAATTGGAACCTTTAGAAATCTGCTCCAGTAGGAAACATCTCCATATGAAAGGAGCTTGGGGAATGAAAAGGACAGAATTCTAGGTGGGTCAGTATGGCCTCAGATCCCAGGAACCACAGAACTAATGGTGGACCCTGAGGCCATTAGAGTGTCCCACCAGTGGGGTAGGGAAACTGATTATGGTCATGAGCCCAAGAAGAGACTCTCAGTATGAGTTATCTCCTGAGCTCCCTGGAAAGGACTGAAATGCACAGACCACCAGTCATCTTCAGGAGGGATGAAATGGGTGCTCCAAGACTGAGCAATAGCCCTCAGGATGGCGGTCCCAGGAAAGACAGTAGGGTAATACCCAGTCATCCCCCAGAGCAGTGGAGCAGGTACATGCATGAACCTGCAACCACTCTCAGCCCCAGGGCACACAAAGTGCAGTAATGTAGGTCCCTTGGACTCCCCTTGGAAGGACTGCTGTGGGCAGGCACCACAGGCAGGAGTCTATGGAGTTTGTCACATATAAAAGTGAAGACTGTGTCCCAGAGAATTTACTGAAGAGGGAAGACTATCTTTCAGTGCAAGGCCTAGAGATCCATGCATGGCCATGTTTATTCTGATCCTCTAAAGAGGTGCAGAAAACCTCTCAGGGAAAAAAAAAGCCACACAGAGGATTAGCTTACAGGAAGCCTAGCCCCTGGCAAGAGGCAGTGCAACTCCGCCCAGGAAAAGACACCTGAGAAGCAGCACAGCAGGCCCCTCCCCCAGAAGACCAATGGGAAGAACAGGTGCAGAACTGGTTTACAGATCCCAGAAGACAGTAAAACTCCAGTGCGAGGGGAAAATAGTATACAGAACTCGAGGTTTTTTCTCATGATACATTTATCTTTCAGTCCAAAATTTTCCCTTATTTTTTTTCCATTTCAACTAGTTTTTATTTTATCAACTCTTTGTTTTCAAATTAGTTTTTCACTTCTTTTTCTTTACAACAACATTTTATAGATATATGCTTCATTTTTGCTTTTTTCCACTCTATTTAAATATACATATATATGTGTATATATATATATATATATATATATATATATATATATATATATAAAGTTTTGCTGTCTTTGCCATTTTTAAATTTAGTGTCTTCTAACACACAGACCAAAATTCATTGAGGAAATACTAGATCACCCTGCTTTGTCCACCCTGTGAGATTACATTCTCCCTCCACTCCCCCACCTTTCTTCTGTTTTGTTTTCTTTTGTTTGTTTTTCTGTTTAGGTTTCCAACTGCTTTGGATTTGTCTAGTGTGTATTTTGCTTGGATCATGGTTGATACTTATGATTCTGCTCACTGGCTCACCCACTCTTCTGTGGGCAAAATGATTAGAAGGAGGAATTCACAACAAAAGAAAGAACCAGAGGTAATACTCTCTGACACAGATCTAGTAAATATGGATATAAGTGAAATTTTAGAGCTGGACTTGGAAAAAAAAAAGCATAAAACTTGTAGTGTAGAAATGAGATCTACTCAGCCTGAAATTTAAAACGTATTAACTGGGGACACCTGGGTGGCTCAATCCATTAAGTCTGTTCTTAGGGTCCTGGGCTCGAGTTCCACTTCAGGCTCCTTGGTTAGCAGGGAGCCTGCTTCTCCTTCTGCCTGCCACTTGCCCTGCTTGTGTGCATTCTCTCTCTCTCTCTCTCTCTCTCTCTCTCTCTCTCTCTCTCAATCTGACAAATAAATAAGTAAAATCTTTTAAAAATGTGTTAACTGAATCACAGCCTAGAATGGATGTTCTAACAACTACAGAAAATGAGGCAGAAGAGTCAGTGACATAGAAGATAAGATGATGGAAAGTAAGGAAGCTGAGGAGAAGAGAGGAAAATAACTAATGGGTCATGAAGGAAGGCTTTGAGATATCACTGATACCATAAAGCAAAACAATATCAGAATTATTAAGGTCCTAGAGGAAGAAGAAAGAGAAAAGGGCAGAATGTATATATGAGCAAATCATAGTTGAAAATTCCCTAATCTGGAGAAGGAAATGGGCATTAAAGCCCAGGAGATAGAGTTGCATTTCTATATGCTAACAATGAGGCAGAAGAAAGAGAAATTAAGGAATTTGTCCCACTTACAGTTGCACCAAAAACCATTAGACACCTAGGAATAAACCTAACCAAAGAAGTAAAAGATCTGTACTCTAGAAACAACAAAACACTTATGAAAAAAAAATTGAAGAAGAAACATAGAGATGGAAAAACATTCCATTCTTGGATTGGGAGAGTAACTATTGTTAAAATGTCTATTCTTCCCAGAGCAATCTACATATTCAATGCAATCTCTATCAAAAAAACATTGACGTTATTCACAGAGCTAGAAGAAACAAACCTAAACTTTGTATAGAACCAGAAAAAAACCCAAATAGCTAGGAGAATATTGAAAAAGAAAATCGAAGCTGAGGACATCACAATGCCTGACTTCAAGCTATATTACAAAGCTGTGATCCAGACAGCATGGTACTGGCACAAAACCAGACACACAGATTAATGAACAGAAGAGAGAGCCCAAAAAAAAGACCCTCAACTCTATGGTCAACTAATCTTCAACAAAGCAGGAAAAAATATCCAATATAAAAAATAGAGTCTCTTCAATAAGTGGTGTTGAGAAAATTGGACAGCCACATGCAGAAGAATGAAACTAGACCATTCTATTACACCATACACAAAGATAAACTCAAAATGGATGAAAGGCCTAAAGGTGAGACAGAAATCTATCAAAATCCTAGAGGATAACAGAGGCAGCAACCTCTTGTCACTTCGGCTACAGCAACTTCTTCCAAGACACGTCATTAAGGCAAGGGAAACAAAAGCAAAAAAATAAACAGTTGGGACTTCATCAAGAGAACAGGCTTCTGCACAGCAAAGGAAACAGTCAACAATACTAAGGGACAACTTTTGGAAAGGGAGAAGATATTTGCAAAGAATATATCAGATAAAGGCTTATATCTAAGATGTATCAAGAACTTCTCAACCTCAATACACAAAAAAACAAATTATCCAGTATATAAATGGGCAGAAGACATGAACAGACATTTCTCCAAAGAGGACATACAAATGGCTTGCAGACATATGAAAAAATGCTCAACAGTACTTTGTTATCAGGGAAATATAAATCAAAACTACAATGAGATACCATCTTAGACCAGTCAGAATGGCTAAAAGTAATGAGACAGCAAATAACAAATGTTGGCAAGGATGTTTAGAAAGGAGAAACCTTTTACATTGTTGGTGGGAATGCAAGCTGGTCACTCTGGAAAACAATATGGAGGTTCCTCAGGAAATAAAAAATAGAGCTACCCTATAACTCAACAATTGCTCAGTATTTACCCCAAAGATACAGATGTAGTGAAAAGAAGAAGCACATGCACCCCAAAGTACAAAATGGCAATGTCTACAATAGATAAACTGTGGAAGAAATTGAGATGCCCTTCAACAGATGAATGGATAAAGAACATGTGGTTTATATATACAATTGAATATTACTCAGCCTTCAGAAAGGATGGATACCTACCTCTTACATTGATGTGGATGAACTGGAGAGTACTATGCTTAGTGAAATAAGTCAATCAGATGAAGACAATTATCATATGGTTTCAATCCTATGTGGAATATAAGAAAAAGTGCAGAGGATCATAGGGGAAGGGAGGGAAAACTGAATGGGAATAAATCAGATAGGGAGATAAACCATGAGAAATTCTTCACTCTGGGAGAGAAACTGAGGGCTGCAGAAGGGGCAGTGTATGGGAGTAATGGGGTAACTCAGTGATGGGAATTAAGGAGGTCACAGGATGTGATGTGTACTGGGTGTTATACACAGATGACGAATTATTGAACACTACTTGTGAAACTAATGATGTCCTATATGTTGGCTAATTGAATTTAAATGAAAAATAAGAATTGCAGTGCCAAAAAAAGTTGATTTAGAGAAAACATTCTTCAACATAATAAGGAACATATATGAAAAACCCACAGCAAATGTCATGCTAAGTGGGGTAAAATTGAGAATGTACCCCCTAAGGTCAGAAACAAGCCAAGAATGTCACTCTGACCAATTTTATTCAACATACTACAGGAAGTTTAAGTCACAGAAATTAGACAACAAAAAGAAATAAAAAGCACCCAAATTGGTAAGAAGTAAAACTTTCACTATTTCCAGATGTATGATACTGTACATTTGTAGAAAACTCCAAAGTCTCCACCAAAAAACTGTAGATCTTTTAAATTAATCCAATAATTTTACAGGATACAAAATCAATATGCAGAAATCTGTTGCGTTTCTAGACACTAATACTAAAGCAGCAGAAAGAGGCATTAAGAAAATAATTTCATGGGATGCCTGGGTGGCTCAGTTGGTTAAGTGGCTGCCTTCGGCTCAGGTCATGATCCCAGGGTCCTGGGATTGAGTCCCACATCAGGCTCCTTGCTCGGCAGGGAGCCTGCTTCTCCCTCTGCCTCTGCCTGCCATTCTATCTGCCTGTGCTCGCTCTCTCTCTCTCCCTCTCTCTCTAACAAATAAATAAATTTAAAAAAAATTAAAAAAAGAAAATAATTTCATTTACAATGCATCACAAATAATAAGATACTTAGGAATAACACTAAAGAAAGGGGTGAAAGACTTCTACTCTGAAAATGATATAACACTGATGAAAGAAAATAAGGACAACACATGGAAAAGGAAAGACATTCTATGCTCACAGACTGGAAGAAAAAATGTTAAAATGTCTATACTATACAAAGCAATCTACATATTTAGTGCAATTCCTATCAAAATACCAACAGCATTTAACAGAGAACTAGAAAAAAAAACTTCCTAAAAGTTATATGGAGCCACAAAGACCCCAAATTGCCAAAGCAATTTTGAAAAAGTAAAAAAAAAGTAGAGAAGTCATAATTCCAGATTTCAAGTTATATGACAAAGGTGTAGCAATCAAAATAGTGTGGCACTGGCACAAAAACAGAAGCATAGATCAATAGAGCAGGACAGAAACCCCAGAATTAAACCACAATTTTATGGTCAATTAATCTTTGACAAAGCAGGAAAAAAATATTGAATAGGAAAAACACACTCTTCAACAAATGGTTTTGTGAAAACTGGACAGCTACATGCAAAAGAGTGAAACTCCACCAGTTTTTTTTCATTGTACATAAAAAATAAATTTCAAATGGATTAAATGTGTGTCAGAAAGCCATTAAAAAAATAAAAGAGAACCCAGGCCGTAATTTCTCTGACATTAGGCAAAACATTTTTCTACATAAGTTGCCTCAGGCAAGGGAAAAAATGTAGTACTAAACTACTGGGAATTCTTCAAAATCAAAAGCTTCTCCACAGAAAGGAAACAATCAACAAAAGTAAAAGGCAGCCCTATGGAATGGGAGAAGATATTTGCGAATGGTATATCTGAAAAAAGGATTAGTATCCAAAATATATGAAGAACTTATAAAAGTCAGCACATAAAAAATGAATACTCCAATTAAAAGTAGAGAAGATAAGCATAGATATTTTTCCAAAGTAGACACGCAGATGGCAAACAGACACATGAGAAGATGATTAACAACACTTATCAACAGGGAAATGCAAATCAAAACTACAATGAGATATCATCTTACAACTGTCAAATGACTAAAATTAACAACACAGGAAACTTCTGATATTGGTGAGGATGCAGAGAAAGGGGAACCCTCTTGAACTGCTGGTGGGAATGTAAACAAGTGTAGCCACTCTGGAAAACAGTATGCAGGTTCCTCAAAAGGTTAAAAATAGAACTACCCTATGACCCAGCAATTGCACTCCTAGGTATTTATCCAAAGAATACAAAAATACTAATTCAAAGGGATACATCCATTATGATATTTATAACAGCATTACCAAGAATAGCCAAATTATGGAAACTAGCCCAAGTGTCCACTGACTGACCAAAGGATAGGAAGATGTGGTATATATATTTAGTCAGCCATAAAAGAGAATGAGATCTTGCCATTTGCAACAATATGATGGCTTTAGGTAGCATATAGTGAAATAAGTCAGTCAGACAAAAACAAATACCATATGATTTCACTAATACACAGAATTTAAGAAAAAATACAAAGAAAAAAAGAGACAAGCATAAAACCAGGCTTAAATATAGAGAACAGGGATGCCTGGGTGGCTCAGTTGGTTAAGCAGCTGCCTTCGGCTCAGGTCATGATCCCAGCATCCTGAGATTGAGTCCCACATCGGGCTCCTTGCTCGGCGGGGAGCCTGCTTCTCCCTCTGCCTCTGCCTGCCACTCTTTCTGCCTGTGCTCACTCTCTCTCTCTCCCTCTCTCTCTGGCAAATAAATAAATTAAAATAAATAAATAAATAAATAAATAAATAAAGAGAACAAACTGGTCATTGCCAGAAAAAAGGAGGGTGGGGGAAATGGGTATAATACATGAAAAGGATTAAGAAGGAAATACATCAAAGAGATTACCGAAAAATGTATAGAAATCTTGGGTTATATTTACACCCAAAACTACAATGTATATTAATTTTACTTGAATAAAAAATAAAAATAAATAAAAATGTTTGAAAACAATGATTCCACATTGAAATGTGCAAGTGATTTTTAGAGAAAGCTCTATGAGATATGTGGAATTTAAGAAAAAAAAAAGATGAACATATGGGAAGGAGGAAAAGAAAAAAAAGGAGTGAGGAAAAGGAGCCATAAGTTACTCTTAAGGACAGAGATCAAACTGAGGGCTGATGGAGGGAGGTAGGTGGAGGATGAGCTAGATGTGTGATGAGTATTAAAGAGGGCACTTTTTATGAGCACTGGGTATTGTATATAAGTTATGAGTCACTGAATTCTATTCCAGAAACAAATATTGCATTATATGTTAATTAACAAAATTTAAATTTCAAAAAGAAATAGCTTTATGAGAGACACAAGTGTATGAAGAGACTCTAGCTTTATAACACTAGTCATTAAGTTTATCTAGTTCCCTTGTTCACAAATGCTTGTCTTCAGGCAGGCTGCATCTGAATCACCTGAGAAAGTTTCTATAGAGATTCCTCAATTTGAATGGAAACATATCAAAGGATTCAAGGGAGGTTAAGTAAATAAGGAAGGTGGCAAAAGAAAGGAGTGAAGGTGATGGAAAGTGAGAGATATTAAATGAGGCAATTTAGGAAGATCTGAAATTTCCTAAAAAGGCCACTGAAATTCCAAATTATCCTTAAGCATATAGTCAAATGAAGTTGAGGAAGGGGATTCCCAGTAGACTAAATGTTACCCACAGGAAAAGCAAAATCAAGGAAAGGAAGGATCCAGGTATGAAAAAATCAGTTTCATACACAGTCCTGCCTGAGAAACAAAGGACAATTTATATGCAATTTCCCTTAAGGAGCCAAATTTTAAAAAAATGCTTTGAACAATCCCTAGCCAACAAGTCAGGAAAAACAAACAAGCCTCACAAAGAACCTAGGATTTACTGCTCCAGTGTCAGAGAGCGTATCTCCGCTTGAAAAGGTAAAGAAGACTTTTTTGAGGATAATTCTCACTCTAAACAGAAAAGAAGCAGGCATCTTTTGACAAGCAGATAAGAAAAGTAAGACTCTTCCATGGGGAAGAGAGATGCCAAAGTAACAGCAATAAAGAAAGGGAATATAAATGAGAACTCTACCAAGAACTGAAGTTCAATCCAATGAAATTTCAATGAGAATTTACCCTGTTCTACATCAATGGCACATTTCAAACAAAGAAGTATAGGAATCTATCCCAACCTCAGGAATAGACATAGAATCCTAAGGATCAAAGCCTGTCATCACCATGCTTTGATGGTCATCTGGTGGACTGGATCAGCATCAAACTCACAAATGGATCCCCAATCTATCAACCAGGAATAAAGACAAAGTCTTCAAAGGTGTACACTCAGGGTCCTGGGTGAGAGATCCAGGGTTACAGTGATGAATTTAATTTTATCCCAGTTATAGCCCCAGACTGTTACGGAGAAATTATTCTGACACTTGCTAAAGACTTCATTCAAGACTACTGTAGTAAGGGAAAGATTACTGCAGTATTAGAGATCAAATGCAACTCTAAATACAACAAGGCAGCAGGAGATTTATAGCCAACATACAGAGTGAGGGAGAGGATGTAAAATTACTAAATTTGGTCAGGTATTGAGGAAGAGGAATGTGATGAGATATATATATATATATACATGGGGATTAAAGAACTTGGTTGGATATCAAGAGTGGGGTAATTCCATAAACTGGTTTAGTAGGCCTTAGGAGCTAAATTCATGTTTCAAGCCCCAAACTCCAGTACTTCAGAATGTGACTTAAAAAAAATAAGGTATGTAGAGAGATAATTAAGGTAAAACAGGTGTATAGGGTATGCCATAATCAGTGTGCCATGACAGAGTATGCCATAATCCAGTATGATCAGTGTCCTTATAATAAGGAAAACTAAGACACAGACATACACAGAGTGAAGGTCATTTGAAGACACAGGGAGAATATGGCCATCTATAAGCCAAGGAAAAAGACCAGGAAAAAAAAAACAATAATAACAATATCTTGATCTCTGACTTCTAGCCTCCAAGACTATGAGAAAATGATTTTCTGTTCTGCTAAAATTGTGGTATTTAGATATGTCCACTCTAGCAAACTAATACAGAAGAAGTCTTACTAAAACAGGGCTTGTCAGGATAAAGATGAAGCTTAGTTCAGAACAGGGCTCAGAGGAGCCAGAATAAAATTTGGTCAAGGATGGAGTCCTTATTAGATATAACACAAAAAGTAAAATCCATAAAAAAGTTGAGATTAGATTTCATCAAAATTAAAAACTTCTGCACTTCAAAAAACAAGCAACAGACCTAGGGAAAATATCTGCAAAGAATGCATCTGATAAAGGAATTCTATAAAGAATATATAAAGAACTCACAGAACACAACAATTAGAAAACAAATGATCTAGTTTTTAAAATGGACTAAAGATTTGAATGGGCACTTCATGAAAAAAGAGCTACAGAGGACAAGTAAGCATGCATTTTATTCATTCCAGGCTACTATTAACAAAAATAGCATGGAGTAGTAGGTTGCTTAAACAACAATTATTTCTCACAGTTCTGGGTAATGGGAAGTTCACTGTAAAGGTGCCAGCAGATCCTATGTCTTTGGAGGGCCTGATTCTTGGCTCTCCAGCTGTATCTTCACGTTGATGGCAGAGAGAGATCATCTCTGTCACATCTTTTCTTATCAGGGCACTAGTTTCATTTGTGAAGGCTCCATTTTCATGAACCTAATTGCAGGATAAAGGCCCTACCTTCAAATACCATCACATTGGAAATTAGGGCTTTAACATATACATTTTGAGGGAACATAGTGACTCAGTCCACAGCATTCCACAAGAGCTCTCCAACATTCATGTCCTTCTCACATACAGAATATTTCATTCCATCTAAACAACCTTAAAAGCCTTGTTGTAGCCCAAACCCTAAAGTCTAAAGTACAACCTGTCATCTAAAGGAGATACAGATAAGGCTTGATGTATGATACATCCTAAAGCAAAAGCCCTCTGAAGCTGTGAATGTTTGAAATCAAACAAGTTATGTGTTACAAAATACAGTGGTGTGACAGGCATAGGATAGACATTCCCATCCAAAAAGAGATACTGGACAGAATGAAGAGGTAACATATTCCAAACCCAAAATCTAGAAAGACAAATCCCCCTAAATCTTAAAGCATGAGAATATTTTTCTTTGGTTCAATTCTTTGCCTTCTAGGCCCACTAGGGTGGCACTATCACCCTCATGGTCACCACCAATACCATGACTCTCAGTGGTGGCCCTGCCCATACTAGCAGGGGTCATACCCCAAAGACTCTGCCAGGTGGGAGTCATGCCCCCCAAGGGTCTACCAGATGGGACTATCACACCATGGCTCTGGTTGGAAACTGGCCAGTTAAAAGCAAGAGAGCGGCCCTGATGACCTCTGAATCACCTTCAGGGCCATTCGTGAAGAGTGCACATTAACAGCCAAATAATTCTATAGTCCAGTACTGCACAGTCCAACAGCCTTCCTTCATTTCATTCTGCCTCTTACCCTTTCAGTTCAAAATACCAGAGTTCTTGCATAAATCAGGGTAGCAGATTATGTCACTGTTTCTTAACCATATTAATCTCCTTATCAAATGGTATGCCAGCCTCATCCTTGATGTTTTCTTCAAAACAGGCTTTCTTAATTTTTTTTGTAATATGGGCAGGCTGAGAATTTTCCAAATCTTTAAGTTCTTGTTCCTTTTGACTTAACAATTCCTTCTTCATTTCATATTTTTACATTTTTCTCTAAGCAGTCAGAAACCAAGCCACATCTTTAATACTGCTTAGAAATCTCCTTAGCCAAATATTGAATTTCATCACTTGCAAATTCTACCTTCCACAAAAGACTAGACCATAAATAAAACGTAGCCAAATTCTTCATCACTTTAAAACAAGAATTGCCTTTTCTCCATTATCCAATAAGATGTTTCTCATTTCCCTTTAAGAACTCATCAGAATGGCCTTTACCATCTATGTTTTACCAATATTCTGTACATGATTATTTATGTATTCTCTACGAAGATGAAAGTTTTCTCTCCATTTCTCTTCTTTCCTTTCTGAGTTCTTATCAGAATTGCCTTTAACATTCCCTTCATGACAATATTGGCTTTTTCTAGTATGCATGTCAAAACTTTCCCAGTTTCTACCTATTATTTAGTTCTGAATCTGCTTCCACAATATTGGGCATTTGTAGAGGAGCACCCCACTTCTCAGTATCAATTTCTGTCTTAAAGAGTCTGGGCTACTATAACAAAAATACCATAAACTTAGGGACTTAAACAGAATAAATTTATTTTTCAGAGATATGGAGATTGGGGAGTTCCAAGATCAAGGTGTCAAAACACTTTGTGTCTGGTGAAGACCCATGTCCTAGCTTATTGATAGCTGCCTTCTCACTGTGTACTCACATGGCCAACAGAAAGAAAGAAGAAGAGAGAGAGAAAAAGAGAGAGAGAGGCTTTCTCCTGTGTCTTCTCATACTACCATGAGGGCTCCATTCTCATAACATAACTACCTCTCTAAAGCCCCACACACAATCACATTGGGGAACAGGCTTCACAATATGACTTTGTGGAGATTAAAAAACATTCAGTCCAGAGCAGCGTGTAGAAAGATGTTTAACATCATTAGCCATTAGGAAAATGCAAATTAAAACCACAATAATAAACTGAATATAATACATACCTACCACAATAAAATACCACCACACACCTATAAATTGGCTAAAATTTAAAAGACTGATTATATCAAGTGCTGATGAGGTTGCAAGAGAATGAGAACTCTTACATACTACTGGTGGAAATGTAAAATGGTACAACAACTATGGAAAACAGTTTGACAAGTTCTTTTTATTTTTTAAAGATTTTTTATTTATTTATCTGACAGACAGAGATCCCAAGTAGGCAGAGAGAGAGGAAGGGAAGCAGGCTCCCTGCTGAGCAGAGAGCCGGATGCGGGGCTCTATCCCAGGACCCTGGGATCATGACCTGAGCCGAAGGCAGAGGCTTTATCCCACTGAGCCACCCAGGCGCCCCCAGTTTGACAAGTTCTTAAAAAGTTAAACATACAGCTACAATAAAATCTATGATTCCACTTCTGGAGATATATCCAGGAGAAATATATGTTTATATAAGGGCTTGTACATTAATATTCACATTTGTGATGGCAAAAAACTGGAAGCAACCTAAATTCCACTCAATAAGTGAGTAAATACACAAATTATAATATATCCATACACTAGATTACTGCTCAGTAATAAAAAGGAAAGACCTACCATTAAAGTCTATGGCATGGATTAATTTCAAATGTATTATGCAAAATGAAAGAATCCAAACCCCAAAGGCTACACTCTTTGAGATTTTGTTAGAAAAGTTTGTTGAAAATTTAGAAAATGTGAACTGACCTGTAGTAACCAAAATCAAATGGAAGGTTTCTTGGGGATGGGAGGAATATCACACATAGTTGGGTATAAGCAAGGATTACAAATGAGCATAAGGACACTTTTGAAAAGAGGATATATTCACTATCTTGATAATGATAATGGTTTCATGGGCATACACATGATAAGATAACAGCTCAATCATAACACCAACCTTGCATATCCATGTAAACCACACCAGTATAGGCTTGAACCACAGTTATTCTGTGTCTTTGAAAAATGGATTTTGATCCTCCTGGAACATAAGAAGGTGGAAGTCCTATAAGAAGATGGTCCAATGCCTTACCAGAAGCTTCCCTACCTTTCCTGGGAGGCTTCATGAGAGTTTCCCCTCACTTCCTGTATTCCAATGAAGTGCAAGGCTTTTGTTCCACTTGCCTCAGAATAGGGTTGCAAAGTATAAAACAGATTAGTTGCAGTCTGGGATTGGCTCTTTAGCAATGGGATATACCACAACTCTCATTATACTCATATTTCACCTTTTATTTTGCTATCATTCTTATTAGCAAATGAAAAAAGACCATGGGGAGCTAGCATATTTGGCTACTCTTCTTTTCACTATAAATATAAGAAACCAATTATCTGAATCTAAATTACTGTATCTTTACCAATTGAATCAACAAGTCTCAGGCATGGCTTTGTTTTGTCTTCTGTGTCCTTGGAAACTTAATAGTGGTGATGGATATCCAGGTATATGTATATGTAAAAAACTTACTGATTGTATACTTTAAACATGTGCAGTTTATTGCTTACCAGTTATACTTAATGTTGGGAACAAGCTCATAATGTTTGTACACACCACTTTTATTCTATATTATACGGAAGATACTAAAACATCCAATCAGACAAGAAAAATACAAGCATATAGATTGGAAAGAAAGAAATAAAACTTTATCTTCTGGGATACCAGTGTGGCTCAGTCAGTTGAGCATCCAAGTCTTGATTTTGGCTCAGGTCATGATCTCAGGGTTGTGAGATGGAGCCTTATGTCATGCTCCGTGCTCAGTGCAGAGTCTGCTTGTTCCTCTGCCTCTCCTTTCCCACCCTCCCACTGCTCTCTCTCTCTCAAATAAATAAAATACTAAAACAACACCACCAAAAATCCTTTATCTTCAGATAGCTTAGAAAATCACAAAAAAAAATGCAAAAAGAACATTAGAACTAATAAACAAATTTATTCAGGTCACAGAATACAAGGACAATACACAAAATTCAAATATATTTTTATATTTCCATATACTAGCAATGAAACATTGGAAAATTAGAAACAAACAAAATGGTACCATTTAAAATAGCATCAAAGTTCATGAAATGCTTAGTTACATATCTAACAATATATGTACAAGGTTTGTATACTGAAAATTATAAAACACTGATAAATGAAATCAAAGGAAACAAAATTAAATGGAGACTGTTTTCATAGATTAAAACTTCAATGTGGTCAAGATGGAAACTCTCCAAAATTATTTATAGATATAACACAATTCCAATCAAAACCCTAATATAAATATATATAGAAATCCACCAGTACATTCTAAAATGAATATGAAAATTAAAAAAAACTAACAAAAACAGGATAATTTTTAAAAAGAGTAGGAGGGACGCCTGGGTGGCTCAGTTGGTTAAGCAGCTGCCTTCGGCTCAGGTCATGATCCCAGCATCCTGGGATCGAGTCCCACATCGGGCTCCTTGCTCGGCAGGGAGCCTGCTTCTCCTTCTGCCTCTGCCTGCCACTCTGTCTGCCTGTGCTTGCTCTCTCTCTCTCTCTCTCTCTCTCTCTGACAAATAAATAAATAAAATCTTTAAAAAAAATAAAAAGAGTAGGAGAAGAGAGCTAAGACGGCAGAGTAACAGGAGGACCTCAGGCTTGCCTTGTCATTGTCTCAAGCACAGCTAGATAAATATTAAATCATTCTGAATACCCGAGAAATCAATCTGAGGACCGATAGAGCAAACTGCATAACTAGAATGAGAGAGGAGGCCACACTGTGGAAGGTACGATGTTCAGAGAAATGATTCAGGGGGAAATGGATCACATACTGTTGAGAAGAAGGAGCCCCAGTCATGGAGAGAGGAGTGCACTGGTGATAACACAAGGAAACTATTTCCCCAAAGCAATTGACTGAGAAAAGGAGAGGGGCTGATTTTTGTGAAGTATTTTTTTCAACCAGAGGACTCAAAGACTGGAAATTAGAAGTCCGTGAGGTGGCTGGTATAGAGGCCTAAGGACACTGTCCTGCTTCTTTAGAGAAGGCAGGCAGGTAGCCCAGGGGACAGACAGCACCATCTGAGAATCTCCTGAGACACACAGGTAGAGACGTTTTCCCTTCTTGATCGCTGATGCTACCTGAGAGAAGTGGTATTACACCTCTGGGAACAAAGGAGGTGGTGGGTGACATTTACGTCCTCCTCTCCTCAGCATAGGTGCAAAGACTTCTGCTGAGGGTAGCTAACCCAGACACTGGCCACTTAATGTGTTTGCTCCAACTCCACACTCCTGAGCTCTGGTGCAACTGCCTTTCTGGGTCAAAACTTCATCAATCCCAATGCATAAGACTAGTGCAGGTCTCCACAATAGCAGTTTGTACAGTTGGGATTTTTTTAAAGATTTTATTTATTTATTTGACAGAGAGAGATCACAAGTAGGCAGAGGGGCAGGCAGAGAGAGGGGGGGGGAAGCAGGCTCCCTGCTGTGCAGAGAGCCTGATGTGGGACTTGATCCCAGGACCATGAGACCATGACCCAAGCCAAAGGCAAAGGCTTAACAGACTGAGCCACTGAGGTGCCCCCAGTTTGGAGTTTTAAAACTCAGTCAGCCTGGCTGGGGTAAATCCCAAACTGCACTGTGCTTCTCCAGGCAGGCAAACAGCCTGGAGACAGTATGCAAGCACAGATCTGAAAAACAGATCTGAAAATTTATTAGCTCTTCTGGGAGGGCTTCTCTGACAGCAGGTAGGACAAAGTCCCCTCTCCAGGGACAAAGAAGCTGCCTGGTGCCATTTCTTTCCCACACTCCTCAGGATAAACTAACTTCAGTAAACAGCACAATGCCAACACTGGCTGCATAAATTATTTACACAAAGCCCTGAAACCCAGCACTCTGCTTTCTTGGGCCAGTGTGCTTGAAAACCAGAGCAGCATGGTCCTCCCCAAGAAGACCTGCACAAACCCCCACATACACCACGTCTACTAACCATAAAGTTCTACAAAGCTTTAGCTTGATGGAAACACCATCAGGTCTCTTTTTAGAAGCAGATCAGAACACTCCAGGTTAAAATTCACCACACATTGGCCAAGGACCAATCATTAGCTGTTGTTGCAGGCAAGGAGAAATTCTACAGAACATTGATAAGAGGAATAGAGCAGCAATAACACAGCATTGGAGTGTACACATCACACATCAGAAACAATCCCTGAAGTTCCAGGCTCTGGTCATTATATGACACTTTTTTGATAAAGCCATTACTCTCAGGAGCAAGAAATAGAGCAGGTTTTCCTAACATGCAGAAGACAGAGACCTAGGCAAAATGTCAAGACAAAGGAAGACATCACAAAAGAAACAACAACAACAACAAAAGCCATGCATCTAATCAAAATGGATATAAAGAATATGCTTGATCCAGATTTTGAAGCATCAGTCATAAGGACGCTGGGATTGGGAAAAGCACAGAAGACACCAGAAAGTCCTTGTGGAGATAAAAGACCTTAAAACCCATCACACCAAAAGGAAATTCAACAACTGATATTTGAAAGTGACTGGATCAATGACCACAAAGATGCAAGAAACAGGGAAATGAATAAGTGATATAGAAGAGAGAATTATGGATATCCTTTCGAAGATGGCATAGAAGTAGCAGGCTGAGATGACATCAGGTAGCAGGAGATCAGCTAGATAGCTTATCAAACTATTCCAAAAACATATAAATCCAACAAGAGATTGAAGAGAAGAAGAGCAGCAGTTCTAGAAACAGAAAATCAACCACTTTCTGAAAGGTAGGACCGGTGGAGAAGTGAATCCAAAGTGAAGGGAAAATAGACCTCGAGGGGAGGGGCTGGCTCCCGGCAAGTGGCGGAGCAATGGAGCACAATTTCAGAACTTTTAAAAGTCTCCTCCACCTCCAGAGGCTAAGCCGAGGTGAAACCCACATGGGGACAGCGTGGTCTGAGGTCTCGTGGGGTCATAGAAGGATCGGGGGTGTCTGAGTGTCGCAGAGTTCACAGGTATTAGAGCAGGGAGGCCAGCTACAGAGACGGAGCTGAGGAGTGAGCTCTCAACTCGGGGTTACCTTAAATTGTGATCCGTGGCACAAACCACTGCTCTGTGAGCAGGGACCCCACAAGATCTGGGGAGACTCCCCTGAAAGAGTGCAGGGACCTGCGGGGGCTGGAGACTCCAGGCAGGGCTGTGTGGAAGAGACAGAGATGCTTGGTCACAGGCTGGGTGAGCTCAGAATTCAGCCAGAGGCCAGGGAGATGGGAGTGATTGAGCGCTTTTCTCTGAGGGCACACTGAGGAGTGGGGCCCCGAGCTCTTGGTTCCTCTGAGATCGAGACTAGGAGGCTGCAATTTTCATTCCCATCCTCTGGAACTCTATGGAAAGTGTTTAGGTAACAAATTCTCCAGAAAGCAAACATGAGCGGATTATTTAGCCTGGCCCCTGGTAAGGGCAGTGCAATTCTGCCTTAGGCAGACACTTTAGAATCACTAAAACAGGCCTTCCCCCAGAAGAGCAACAAGAAATCTAGCCAAGACCAAGTTCACTTACCAAGGAGAACAGTGGAATTCCAGAGGAGGAGAAAGCAAAGCATGGAATTCATGGCTTTCTCCCCATGATTCTTTAGTCTTGCAAAGTAATTTTTTTTTAATTTTATATTTTTCTTCTGCTAATTTTTTTAACTTTGATGGTTTCCTCTTTTAACATTTTTTAACTAGTTTATCTTAACAATACCTTTCATGAAAAAAAAACCTGTTTTGAATCTTAATTATTAAAGTCATATTTTATCCATCATTGTATCTAACTTTATTTTTTGTATACACAAAGGGTTTCTTCTTCTAAAAAAATTTGGGATACAACTTCTTTTAATAGATCAAAATATACCCTAAATCTAGCAAAGGGCTTTGTTCTAGTCTCCACCTTGAGCAAATTCTCTCCACTTTCTTTTTCTTCATTCTCTCAACCAACTTATCTTATCAAATCCTTTTTTAGAAATTAAAAAAAAATCATCTTTACATTCATATTCCCATCCTTTCATCATGTTTACCCTTATATGTGTTTTTTCATTCTTTAAAATTTTGGGAGGTGGTTTCTTCCAAGAGACCAAAATACTCCCAAAATTAAGTGGGTGGCCCTGTTCTATTCGTCAGTCTAATATATTAAATTATATATTTATATAAATTATATATTATATATATATAAATTAAATTATATATTATATTAAGGAACAAATATAAAAAAGAAATATATGTATATATATTTCTTTTTTATATTTGTTCTTTAATTTTTTTTAAATTTTTATTTCTGAACTTCCTTTTACCACACTTTCTTCCTCCCACAATTTGTGGTCTCTTCTGATTTGGTTAAAGCACATTTTCTTGGGGTCTTTGCTACCCTTTTAGTATTTTATTCACTCCTTCATACATTCTTACCTGAATAAAATGACAAGGCAGAAAAACTCACCACACACACACGAAAAAGCACAAGAGGCAGTACCGAAGGCTAGGGACCTAATCAATAGAGACATTGGTAATATATCAAATCTAGAGTTCAGAATGACAATTCTCAAGGTGCTAGCCAGGCTCAAAAAGGGCATGGAAGATATTAGAAAAACTCTGCCTGGAGAAATAAAAGCTCTTTCTGGAGAAATAAAAGAACTAAAATCTAACCAAGCTGAAATTTAAAAAGCTAGTAATGAGGTGCAATCAAAAATGGAGGCTCTTACTGCTAGGATAAATGAGGCAGAAGAGAGAATTAGTGATATAGAAGACCAAATGTCAGAGAATAAAGAAGCTGACCAAAAGAGAGACAAACAACTACTGGACCAAGAGGGGAGAATTCGAGAGATAAGTGATACCATAAAGTGAAACAGTATTAGAATAACTGGGATTCCAGAAGGAGAAGAGAGAGAGAGGGGAGCAGAAGGTATGTTGGAGCGAATTATTGTAGAGAATTTCCCTAATATGGCAAAGGGAACAAGCATCAAAATCAAGGAGGCACAGAGAACCCCTCTCAAATTCAATAGGAATAGGTCCACACCCTGTCATCTAATAGTAAAATTTACAAGGCTTAGCAACAAAGTGAAAATCCTGAAAGCAGCCTGGGATAAGAAGTCTGTAACATACAATGGTAAAAATATTAGATTGGTAGCAGACTTATCCACAGAGACCTGGCAGGCCAGAAAGAACTGGCATGATATATTCAGAGCACTAAACGAGAAAAACATGCAGCCAAGAATACTATATCCACCTAGGCTATCATTGAAAATAGAAGGAGAGATAAAAATCTTCCAGAACAAACAAAAACTAAAAGAATTTGTAAACGCCAAGCCAGCTTTACAGGAAATATTGAAAGGGGTCCTCTAAGCAAAGAGAGAGCCTAAGAGTAGTAGATCAGAAAGGAACAAAGACAATATACAGTAGTAGTCACATAAAGGCAACACAATAACAGTAAATTCATATCTCTCAATAGTTACCCTGAATGTAAATGGGCTAAATGCTGCAATCAAAAGACACAGGGTATCAGAATGGATAAAACAAAACAAAACAAAACAAAACAAAACAAAACCCTTCAATATGCTGTCCACAAGAAACTCATTTTAGACCCAAAGACACCTCCAGCTTTAAAGTGGGGGGTGGAAAACAATTTACCATGCTAATGGATAACAAAAGAAAGCTAGGGAGGCAATCCTTATATCAGATCAATTAGATTTTAAGCCAAAGACTATAATAAGAGATGAGGAAGGACATTATCATACTCTAAAGGTCTGTGCAACAAGGAGATCCAACAATTTTAAATATCTATGCCCTAACATGGGAGCAGCCAACTATATAAACCAATTAATAACAAAATCAATGAAGCACATTGACAATAATACAATAATAGTAGAGGACTTTAACACTCCCCTCACTGAAATGAACAGATCATCCAAGCAAAAGATCAACAAGGAAATAAAGTCCTTAAATGACACACTGGACCAGATGGACATCACAGATATATTCAGAACATTCCTTCCCAAAGCAGCAGAATACACATTCTTCTCTAGTGCACATGGAACATTCTCCAGAACAGATCACATCCTGGGTCATAAGTCAGGTCTCAACTGGTATCAAAAGATTGGGATCATTCCCTGCATCTTTTCAGACCACAATTCTCTAAAGCTAGAACTCAATCACAAGAGGCAATTGGATAGAACCCAAATACATGGAGACTAAAGAGCATCCTTCTAAAGAATGAGTGGGTCAACCAGGAAATTAAAGAAGAATTTTTTAAAAAATTCATGAAAACACAACAGTTCAATGTCTGTGGGACACAGCAAAGGCAGTCCTGAGAGGAAAATATATAGCAAGACAAGCCTTTCTCAAGAAACAAGAAAGGTCTCAAATACACAACCTAACCTTACACTTAAAGGAACTGGAGAAAGAACAACAAAGAAAGCCTAAACCCAGCAGGAGAAGAGAAACAATAAAGATAGAGCAGAAATCAATGAAATAGAAACCAAAAACAAAACAAAACAAAACAAAAAACAGTAGAACAAGTCAACAAAACTAGGAGATGGTTCTTTGAAAGAATTAGTAAGATTGATAAACTCCTGGCCAGTCTTATCAAAAAGAAAAGAGAATGGACCCAAATTAATAAAATCATGAATGAAAGAGGAGAGATCACAACCAACACCAAAGAAATAAAAACAAATGTAAGAACACATTATGAGCAACTATATGCAGCAAATTTGATAATCTGGAAGAAATGGATGCATTTCTAGAGACATATAAACTATAAACTACCACAACTAAACCATAAAGAAATAGAAAACCCGAACAGACACATAACCAGTAAGGAGATTGAAACAGTCATCAAAAATCTCCCAAAAAACAAGAGCCCAGGGCCAGATGGCTTCCCAGCAGGAAAGAATGTCCAATGGAAAAAAGACAGTCTCTTCAACCATTTCCTTACACCAAACAAAAAAATAGACTCCAAATGGATGAAGGACTTCATTGTGAGAAAGGAATCCATCAAAATCCTTGAGGAGAACACAGGCAGCAACCTCTTTGACCTCAGCCGCAGCAACTTCTTCCTAGAATCATCAGCAAAGTCAAGGAAAGCAAGGACAAAAATGAACGATTGGGAATTCATCAAGATCAAAAGCTTTTGCTCAGCAAAGGAAACAGTCAACAAAACCAAAAGACAACTGACAGAATGGGAGAAGATATTTTCAAGCAACATATCAGATAAAGGGCTAGTATCCAAAATCTATAAAGAACTTATCAAACTCAACACCTAAAGAACAAAGAATCCAATCAGGAAATGGGAAGAGGACATGAACAGACATTTCTGCAAAGAAGACATCCAGATGGCCAACAGACATATGAAAAAATGCTCCACATCACTAGACATCAGGGAAATACAAATCAAAAGCACAATGAGATACCACCTCACACTAGTCGGACTGGCTAAAAATCACAAATCAGGAAACAACAAATGCTGGTGAGGATGCGAAGAAAGGGGAACCTTCCTACACTGTTGGTCGGAATGCAAGCTGGTACAGCCACTCTGGAAAACAGCATGGAGGTTCCTAAAAAAGTTGAAAATAGAGCTACCTTATGACCCAGCAATCGCACTTCTGGGTATTTACCCTAAAGATACAAATGTAGTGACCTGAAGGGGCATGTGCACCAGAATGTTTATAGCAGCAATGTCGACAATAGCCAAACTGTGGATAAAACCTAGATGTCCACCAACAGATGAATGGATAAAGAAGATGTGGTATATATATACAATGCAATACTATGCCACCATCAAAAAAATGAAATGCCATTTGCAATGATGTGGCTGGAACTAGAGGGTATTATGCTTAGCGAAATAAGTCAATCAGAGAAAGACAACTCTCATACAATCTCCCTGATATGAGGAAGTGGAGATGCAACATGGGGCATTTGAGGGTAGGAAAAGAATAAATGAAACAAGATGGGATCAGGAGGGAGACAAACTATAAGAGACTCTTAATCTCACAAAACAAACTGAGGGTTGCCAAGGGTAGGAGGATAGGGAAAGGGTGGTGGGGTTGTGGACATTGGGGTGGGTATGTGCTGTGGTGAGTGCTGTTAAGTATGTAAGCCTGGCGATTCACAGACCCTTACCCCTGGGGCTAATAATACATTATATGTTAATAATATATAATATATAATATTATATATATATATATATATATATATATATATATATATATATCCTGTCTAAAAAAAAGAAGAGAGAATTATGGAAAATAATGAAGAAGATCAAAGAGGGAAAGAAAAATCTTGGATCACGAAAGTTGACTTAGGAAACTCAGGGACTCCAGGAAGTGCAATAACATTTGTATCAAGGAAGTCCCAGAAGTAGAAGAGAGAAAAAGGGGGCAGGAAGTTTATTTGAGGCAATTATAGCTGAAAACTGCCTAATCTGGGGACTTCCACATCCAGGTACTACATAGAACTCCCACCAAAATCAAGAAAAGCAGGCCAACACCAGGACATATTCTAGATGAATTTGCAAAACATAGAGATAAAGAAAAAATCAAATAAGCAGTAAGAAAAAAGAAGTCCCTATGTCCAAAGGAAGACAAATAAGTTTAGTGTCACATCTCTGCATAGAAATGTGGCAAGACAGAATAAAGTGTCATGATATACTCAATACGCTAAAAGAGAAAACTCTGCATCCAAGAATACCCAGCAAAGCTATCATTCATAATAGGAGAGATAAAGAGTTTCCCACACAAACAAAATTTAAAGGAGTTTGTGACAATTAAGTCACCCTGCAAGAAATATTAATGGGGACTCATTGAATGGGGAAAAGGCTAGAAGGAACAGAGAAAACCTTCAGAAATAATGGCCCAAAAAGCAATAAAATGGTATTAAATTCCTATCTATCAGTAATTACTCTGAATGTAAATGGATTCAATATTCAAATCAAATACATAGGGTGTCAGAATTTTTAAGAAAATACCCATTGCTGCTATGAACACTGGGGTACAGATGGCCCTCATTTTCACTACACTGTATCTTTGTAGTAAATACCCAGTAGTGCAATTGCAGGGTCATAAGGTAGCTCTATTTTTAATTTCTTAAGGAGTCTCCACACTGGGGAAAGAACCAAGATGCCCTTCAACAAATGACTGGATAAAGAAGATATGGTCCATATATATTATGGAGTATTATGCCTACATCAAAAAGGATGAATACCCAACTTTTGTATCAACATGGACGGGACTGGACAAGATTATGCTGAGTGAAATAAATCAAGCAGACAGAGTCAATTATCATATGGTTTCACTTACTTGTGGAACATAAGGAAGAACATGGAAGACATTGGGATATGAAGAGGAGAAGTGAGTTGGGGGAAATCAGAGGGGGAGACAAACCATGAGAGACTATGGACTCTGAGAAACAAACTGAGCGTTTTGGAGGGGAGGGGAGTTGGGGGTTGGGTGATCCTGGTGATGGGTATTAAGGAGGGCATGTATTGCATGGAACACTGGGTGTGTTGTATAAACAATAAATTATGGAACACTGAAAATTAAATTAAATTAAATTTTAAAAAAAGACCCACCTATATGCTAACTACAAGAAACTCATTTTAGACCTATAGACACCTGAAGATTGAAAGGGAGGGGATGGAGAACCACTTATCATGCTAATATATGTCAAAAATAGCCATTCTTGTATCAGACAACCTAGATTTTAAACTAAAAACTGTAATAAAAGAGGAAGAAGTGTACTATATCTACTATCTCATAATAAAGGGGACTATCAAACAAGAAGATCCAACAATTGTAAATATTTAAGCTGCCAATTTTTGAGCAACCAAATATATAAAACAATAACAACCATAAAGGAACTCATTGATAATATTGCAATAATAGTAGGAGACTTTAACATCCAACTTATATCAACCCACAGATCATCCAAGGGAAAAACTGACTGGATGGACTAAGCAGATGTTTTCAGAACATTTAATCCTACAGCAGCAGAATACACATTCTTTTCAAATGTACATGGGACATTCTCCAGAACAGAACAAATACTAAGTCAAAATCAGGCCTCAACAAACACCAAAATATTGAGAATACCATGCATATTTTCTGATAATAATGCTATGAAAGTTGAAGTCAACCACAAGAAAAAATTTGTAAAGACCACAAATACACAGAGGTTAACAAAAAATGAATGGATCAACTAGGAAATTAAAGAAGAAATTTTAAAAAAAATACAAGAAAACTTGAAAACAAGACAGTACAACAATATTGGGATGCAGCACAAGCAGGCATAAATGGGAAGTATATAGCTACAAGCCTACCTCAAGAAGCAAGAAAAATCTCAAAGAAACAACTTAAACACATAAGTTGTTTAACTCTCTTTTCCTTTACACGTAAAGGAGAAAGAAAATGAAAAACAAAATGAAGTCTAAAGACAGGACAAAGGAAATAATAAAGATTGGAACAGAAGTGAATGATTAAAAAAAAGAGTAGAATAGATCAATGAAACCAAAAGCTACATCCTTGAAAAAAATTATAAAATTAATAACCCCTAGCCATACTTATCAAAGAGAAAAAAGAAAGGACCCAAACAAATAAAATCATGAATAAGAGAGAAATAAAATCATGAACATCACATCATGAACTCTATTTTCAATTTCTTGAAGAACCTCCACAGTGTTTTCCATTTGAATGAGATGGTAAATGAAAAAAAATCACAGAAATCAAACAGTCATAAGAGAATATTATGGGAAATAACATGCCCAAAACCTGGGAAATCTGGAAGAAATGGATAAATCACTAGAAACATACAAACTACCAAAACTGAAACAGAATGAAATAGAAAATATGAACCCATAACCAGCAAAAATATTGAAACCATAATAAAAAATCTCCAAACAAAAGTCCAGGGCCAGATGGATTGCCAGGGACATCCTATTAGACATTTAAAGAAGAATTAATACCTATACTTCTCAGTTTCAAAAAATAAAGTGGAAGGAAAACTTCCAAACTCCTTGTATGAGATCAGCATGACCTTGATTCCAAAACCAGACAAACACCCCACTAAAAAGTATAATTATAGGCCAATATCTGTGATAAACATGTATGTGAAAACTCTCAAAAAGATACTAGCAAATCGAATTCAACAGTACATTAAAAGAATCACCAGGATAAAGTGGAATTTATTCCTGGGTTGCAAGGGTGGTTCAATACTTGCAAATCAAACAACATGATAAACCACGCTAATAAAGAAAAGAACAGAACCATATGATCCTCCCAATAGATGTGGAAAACTCATTTGATAAAATAAAATATCCATTCTTCATAAAAAACACTCAACAAAGTAGGGATAGAGGGAACATACCTCAACACCATAAAGGGACATACAAAATACACACAGCAAATTCCACCTTCAATAGGGAAAACTGAGAGCTTTTCTGCTACACTCAGAAAGAAAACAAGGATGTCCAATCATACCACTTTATTTAACATATAACTGGAAGTCCTAACTTCAGCAATTGATAACAAAAAGAAATAAAATCCATTCAGATCCAGAAGGAAGAAGTAAAACATTCACTATTTGCAGAGGATATGATACTCTATATTTAAAAAAAAAAAAAAACAACAACAAAAGATTCCACCAAAAAAAAAAAAAATGCTAGAACTGCTACAGGAATTCATTAAAGTCGCAGGATGCAAAATAAATGTGCCAAAAAATGTTCCATTAAAATACACCAATAATGTAGAAGAAAGAAATGAAAGAATCAATCCCATTTAGAATTGTACTAACAACCATAACAAGAAATAAACATAGACAGGTAAAAGATAATATACTCTGAAAGCTATAGAACACTTATGAAAGAAATTGAATGAGACACACAGAAATGGAAAAATGTTTCATGCTCATGGACTGGAGGAAGAAATATGGTTAAAATGTCTATACTACCTAAAGCAATCTATACATTTGATGCAATCCATATCAAAATACCACCAGAGTTTTTCACAGAGCTGCAAAAACAATTCTAAAATTTAGATGGAATCAAAAAAGACCCCAAATGGCCAAAGTAGTGCAAAAAAGAAAACTGAGGAAGGAAAGAAGGAAGGAAGGAAGGGAGGAAGGAAGGAACGGAGGAAGGAAAGAAGGAAGGAAAAGGGAAGGGAAGGGAAGGGAAGGGAAGGAAACGAAATGAAACAAAATGAAAGGAAAGGAAAGGAAAGGAAAGGAAAGGAAAGGAAAGGAAAGGAAAGGAAAGGAAAGGAAAGGAAACCTAGAGGCATCATAAGTCTGGAATTCAAGCTGTACTACAAAGCTGCAATTATCAAGACAGTATGATACTGGCACAAAAACAGACACATAGGCCAATGGGACAGATTAGAGAAGTCAGAAATGGACCCTAAACTCTATGGTCAACTAATCTTTGAAAAAGCAGGAAAGAATATCCAACAGGAAAAAAACAAAAAACAAAAAGACAGTCTCTTCAACAAATGGTGCTGGGACAATTGGACAACCACATGCAGAAGAACAAAACTGGACGACTATCTTACACCATACACAAATATAAACTCAAAATGGATGAAAGACCTCAATGTGAGACAAGAATTCATCAAAATCCTAGAGAACAAAAGCAGCAACCTCTTCGACCTCGGCCACAGCAGCTTCTTGCTAGACATGTCTCCAAAGGCAAAGGAAACAAAAGCAAAATTGAACTCTTGGGAATTTATCGGGATAAAAACTTTTGCACAGCAAAGGAAACAACCAACAAAAGTAAAAGACAAACTATGGAATAGCAGAAGATATTTGCAAGTGACATATCAGATAAAGGGCTACTATCCAAAATCCATAAAGAACTTATCAAACTCAACACCTAAAAAACAAAACATCCAATCAAGAAATGGGCAGAATACAGGAATAGCTATATCTCCAATGAATACATACAAATGACTAAAAGACACATGAAAAGATGCTCAACATCATTCAGCATCATGGAAATACAAATTAAAACCAAGATGAGATACCACTTCATATCAGTCAGAATGGCTGAAATTAACAACACAAGATACAGTAAGTATTGGTGAAGATATGTAGAACATACTATCTTCCACTGCTGTTGGGAATGCAAACTGACACTCTGAAACAGTATGGAATATCCTCAAAAAGTTCAAAATAGAATTACCCTTTGATTCAGCAATTGCACTTGTAGGTATTTAGCCCAAGGACGTAAAAATACTGAGTCAAGGGCGCCTGGGTGGCTCAGATGGTTAAGCATCTGCCTTCAGTTGGGTTGTGGTCCCAGGGTCCTGGGATCGAGCCCTGCACCGGGCTCCCTGCTCAATGGGGAGCCTGCTTCTCTCTCTCTCTCTCTCTCTCTCTCTCTCTCTCGCTGTCTCTCATGAATAAATAAATAAAATCTTAAAAAAAATACTGAGTCAAAGGGACATATGCAACCTGATGTTTACAATAGCATTATCAACAATAGCCAAATTGTTGAAAGAGCACAAATGTCTATTAACTGATGAACGGATAAAAAATTATTGTGTATATATGTAAAATGTAATATTACCCAGCCATAAAAAGAATGAAATCTTGCTAATTACAATAACTTGGATGGAGCTAGAGTGTGTTATCCTAAGCCAGGTATGTCACACAGACAAATCCCATATGATTCCACTCATATGTGGAATTTAAGAAATAAAACAGAAGAACATAGGGGCAAAAAAGGAAAGGCAAACCCTAAAAAGATTCTTAATTATGGAGAACAAACTGAAGGTTGCTGGAGGGGAGGTGGGCAGGGGGATGCATTAAATGAGGGATTCGTATTAAGGAAGGCACTTGTTGTGATGAGCACTAGGTGTTGTATGTAAGTGATTAATTACTAGATTCTACTCCTGAAAATAATATTACACTATTTATTAACTAATTAGAATTTAAATAAAAATGTGAAATAAAAAAATAATAAATCTTTTTATTTTCTAAAAAAAATAAATAAACTTACTACCAGGTTGACATAGACTGCTATTTAATTAGGATGTTATATATTAACTTCATGATAATGATAAATCCAAAATCTATGATAAAACACAAAAACTATAGAGAAAGAGAGCTAAACATAACACTGTAGAAACTCATCAATCACGAAGAGAGCAAAAGAATAAAGGTACAAAAGAAAACTACAAAAATAACCAGAAAATAGAGAAAGTGAAAATATGGTGGAGGAGTAGGGGGACCCTAAGTTTGTCTTGTCCCTCGAATACAACTATATAGATATCAAATCATTTTGAGAAAAAAGAGAAATCAATTGGAGGTATGAGAAAACAAATGTTGCAGGTCTACCAGTAGAAAATTGACCAGCATTTGGAAGGTAGGAGGTGCAGAGATGTGATTCTGGTGTGATATAGCCAAAGACATGGCAGAGGGGAGGGAGACTGCTTAAAGAGGCTACCACAAAGTGTTACAAGCAGTGGATTACAAAATCAAAAATTTTAGAAGTCTGCTACAGTAGAGGGCATGCCTCAGTTAAAGGTGCTTAGGTGGTGAAGTGGAGCAGAATTTCAAGTGTCACAGTGTGGTCTGAGGATCCCCAGGGTCACAAGAAGAACTATTAGTGTCTTAGTGTGGCAGAGTTCTCAAGCATAGGAGCAGGGAAGCCAGCTGAGAACAGCGAGTTTAAATGTCACCTGTCTACTCTCTGTTGCCATAAACTGTGAACTGCTGTGCAATAATCTGACCATTTTCTTGGGACAGGCCCAGCAAATGGTAGAAGCACGGTGAGAACCTCCCTGGAAGGAACAGTGTAGGTCCCTGTCATGGGAATCCCTAAAATTTGGAATTCTGCAACTCAGTTGCATGCCTAAGATAAAAATGCTCAGTCACAGGCTATGTGAACACAGAATTGGATGGAAACCAGGGAGACAAGAGTGATTGGCTGCTTTTCTATGAAGGCTCACTGAAAAGTGGGGTGCTGAGAATTTTTGGCTCAGGTGCTAGAGAGCAGTGTGCAGCCATATTTATCCCAGGCACCATTGCTGAAAGCCTTCAGGGAGAAAAAGAGTGCCACCTACTGGAAACTAGAGCTGCATACACTGAGCCCTTCCTGAGCACTGAAGGCTCTCCACCTGAGAATCAGCACAACTGGCCCCTCCCTCAGAAGACCAGCATAAACAATGCTCTCTCACACACAATTTACTGATCACAGCATCAAAACTTCAGCTCTTAGGGAAAACAGTACATAGCTGTCCTTGTACTTTAATTCTTCAGCATTTTAGAATTATTTTGTCATTTTATTTTCCATATTTTTCTTAATCTTTTAAAATTTAATTTTTATATAAACTTTATAAAGATATATTAAATTTATGTTCCCCTTCATTGTATTTTATTTACACACACAAACATAAAAATATATGTGTTTTTCACATATATGATATAGATATATAGATGTTTTTCTTTCCTTTTTATTTTACAATCTAGGTTCTCTCAACAAGCAGACCAAAATACACCATGGATCTAGCTTTTTATTTGTTTGTTTCTTTCTTTTTTGTTGCTGTTATTGTGGTTTTCTTTTCTTCTTTTTATTTCTTTTTTTTTAATTTTTTTTTAATGTATTCATTTGTCAGAGAGAGAGGGAGAGAGAGAGAGGGAACACAGGCAGACAGAGTGGCAGGCAGAGGCAGAGGGAGAAGCAGGCTCCCTGCCGAGCAAGGAGCCCGACGTGGGACTTGATCCCAGGACCCCGGGATCATGACCTGAGCCGAAGGCAGCCGCTTAACCAACTGAGCCACCCAGGCGTCCCTCTTCTTTTTATTTCTTATTTTCTTTTCTGGACAAAATGAAGACAAGGAGAAAATCATTCCAAAAGAAAGAACAAGAGATAGTACACACAGTCAGGGGTTTAATCAGTATGGAAACAAGTAAGAAGTCTGAACTAGAATTTAAAATAATGGTTATAAAGCTACTACTTGGGCATAAAAAAAACACAAAAGACAATAGAGAATCTCTTAAAGTAGAGATAAGATAACTAAAATCCAGCCAGAGAAAAATTAAAAATGCTATTACCAAGATATAGTCCCAAGTAGAGGCATAAAAATAAGGATGAATGAAGAAGAGTGGAAGAGTGACATATGATATAGAATGATAGAAAAAAAGGAAGCTAAAAAGAGGGAAAGAAAACTATTAGATCAAAGATAGCCAGAGGGAAATCAGTGATACTATTAAGCCAAAAAATATCCATACTATAGGGGGTCCTAAAAGGTGAAGAATGGGGAAAAGGGGAGAGAAGGCTCATCTGAAAAAATTATATCTGAGATTCTTCCATAATCTGTGGAAGGGAAATGACATTCAAGAACAAGAGGCACAGAGAATAGCCCTAAAAATCAGCAGAAGTAGGTCAACAACTTGACATATAATAGTGAAACTTGCAAATTTCAAATATAAAAAGAAAATCCTGAAAGCGCCTCAAGAAAAGAGGTTCTTAAGCTACAAGAATAGACCCATAAGGCCATCAGAGTAGCTCTCCACAGAGACCTGGCTGGCCAAAATGCATTGGCATGATGTTTTCAAGGTGTGAAATAGGAAAAAATATGCATGATCCAATAAGGCTGTTATTCAGAATAGAAGGAGAGATAGAGTTTCCAAGACCAACAGAAACTGAAGGAGTTCCTGAACACCAAACCAGCCATGAAAGAAATATTAAAGAGGATACTTTGAGTGAAGAGAGAGCCCCAAAATAACAAAGACCAGAAAGGAGCAGAAACAATTGACAGGAACAGAGATTTTACAGGTAATACAATGGCACTAAATTCAGAACCTTCAAGAATTACTCTGAACGTAAATGGAATAAAAGCTCCAATCAAAAACTTGGATATCAGAATGGAGAAAAGGGATACTCATTACTATGCTGTCTACAAGAAATTCATTTTATTTTTAATTTATTTTATTATGTTATGTTAGCCACCATATAGTACATCATTTGGGATTTTTTGCCCTTTTTTTCTTAACTTTTATCTTTATTAACATATAATGTATTATTAGCCCCAGGGGTACAGGTCTGTGAATCTCCAGGCTTACACATACCACTCACACTTCACAGCACTCACCATAGCACATACCTTCCCAATGACCATAACGCAACCATGCTCTCCCTAACTCCCTACCCCTGGAAACCCACAATTTGTTTTTGGAGATTAAGGGTCTCTTACAGTTTGACTCCCTCCTGATCCCATCTTGTTTCATTTTTTCCTTCCCTACCCCCCAAACCCCCTACTTTGCCCTACTTTGGTTTTGTTGACTGTTTCTTTTGCTGTGAAAAAGCTTTTGATCTTGATGAATTCCCAATAGTTCATTTTTGCCCTTGCTTCCCTTGTGTTTGCTGATGTTTCTAGGAAGAAGTTGCTGTGGCTGAGGTCCAAGAGGTTGCTGCCTGTGTTCTCCTCAAGGATTTTGATGGATTCCTTTCTCACATTGAGATCTTTCATCCATTTTGTGTCCATTTTTGTGTGTGGTGTAAGGAAATGATCCAGTTCCATTTTTCCACATGTGGCTGTCCAATTTTCCCAACACCATTTGTTGAAGAAATTCTTTTTTCCATTGGACATTCTTTCCTGCTTTGTCAAAGATTAGTTGACCATAGAGTTGATGGTCTATTTCTGGGCTCTTTATTCCACTGATCTATGTGCCTGTTTTTGTGTCAGTACCATACTGTTTTGATGAAGACAGCTTTGTAATAGAACTTGAAGTCTGGAATTTTGATGCTACCCATTTTGGCTTTCTTTTTCAACATTCCTCTGGCCTTTCGAGGTCTTTTCTGGTTTCATATAAATTTTAGGATTATTTGTTCCATCTCTGAAAAAAAATTGATGCTATTTTGATAGGGACTACATTAAATGTATAGATTGCTTTATTTAGGAGGGACGTTTTCACAATACTTGTTCTTCCAATCCATGAGCACAGAAATTTTTTCCCCATTTCTTTGTGTCTTCCTCAATTTCTTTCATGAGAATTCTATAGTTTTCTAAGTATAGATTATTTGCCTCTTTAGTTAGGTTTATTGCTAGGTATCTGATGGTTTGGGGTGCAATTGTTAATGGGATTGACACCTTAATTTCTCTTTCTTCTGTCTTGTTGTTGGTGTAGAGAAATGCAACTGGTTTCTCTGCTTTAATTTTATATCCTGACACTTTACTGAATTCCTGTACAAGTTCTAGCAGATTTGGAGTGGAGTCTTTTGGGTTTTCCACATAAAGTTTCATATCATTTGCAACGAGTGATAGTTTGACTTCTTCTTTGCTGATTTGGATGCCTTTAATTTCTTTTTGTTGTCTGATTGCTGAGGCTAGGACTTCTAGTACTATGTTGAATAGCAGTGGTGATAATGGACATCCCTGCTGTGTTCCTGACCTGAGTGGAAAAGCTCTCAGTTTTTCCCCATTGAGAAATATATTCTCTGTGGGTTTTTCATGGATGGCTTTGATGATATTGAGGTATGTACCCTCTATCCCTACACTTTGAATGGTTTTGATCAAGAAAGGACGCTGTATTTTGTCAAATGCTTTTTCACCATCTGTTGAGAGTATCATATGGTTCTAGTCCTTTCTTTTATTAATATATTGTATCACATTGGTTGATTTGCAGATGTTGAACCAACC
Source organism: Mellivora capensis (assembly GCA_004024625.1). Lineage (NCBI taxonomy): Eukaryota > Metazoa > Chordata > Mammalia > Carnivora > Mustelidae > Mellivora > Mellivora capensis. The sequence continues at coordinate 48,492 of PISX010012026.1, forward strand.
TTGCAGCCCTGGAATAAATCCCACTAGGTCATGGTGAATAATCCTTTTAATGTATTGTTGGATCCTATTAGCTAGTATTTTGTTGAGAATTTTCGCATCTGTGTTCATCAAGGATATTGGTCTGTAATTCTCTTTTTTGATGGGGTCTTTGTCTGGTTTTGGGATCAAGGAAATGCTCACCTCATAAAATGAGTTTGGAAGTTTTCCTTCCATTTCTATTTCTTGGAACAGTGTCAGGAGAATAGGAATTGGGTCTACTTTAAATGCTTGGCAGAATTCCCCTGGGAAACTGTCTGGCCCTGGGGTCTTGTTTGTTTGGAGATTTTTGATGACTGCTTCAATCTCCTTACTGGTTATGGGTCTGTTCAGGTTTTCTATTTCTTCCTGGTTTAGTTGTGGTAGTCTATATGTCTCTAGGAATGCATCCACTTCTGCCAGATTGTGAAATTTGTTGGCCTATAGTTGCTCATAATATATTCTTTTTTTGAAAGACTTTATTTATTTATTTGAAAGAGAGAGAGATCACAAGTAGGCAGAGAGGCAGGCAGAGAGAGGGGGGAAGCAGGCTCCCTGATGAGCAGAGAGCCTGATGCGGGGCCCAATCCCAAGACTCTGAGATCATGACCTGAACTAAAGGCAGAGGCTTAACCAACTGAACCACGCAGGCGCCCCAACTCATAGTATATTCTTATAATTGCTTGCATTTCTTTGGTGTTGGTTGTGATCTCTCCTCTTTCATTCATGATTGTATTTAATTGGCTCCTCTCTCCTTTCTTTTGTTTCCTTTTGATAAGTCTGGCCAGCAGTTTATGAATCATCAATTTTTTCAAAGAACCAGCTCCTTTTCTCTTTGATTTGTTCTACGTTTTTTTTTTTTTTTGTATCTATTTCAATGATTTCCGCTCTGCTCTTTATTATTTCTTTTCTCCTGCTGGGTTTAGGCTTTCTTTGTTGTTCTTTCTCCAGCTCCCTTAGGTGTAGGGTTAGGTTGCATATTGGAGACCTTTCTTGTTTCTTGAGAAAGGCTTGTATTGCTATATATTTTCCTCTCAGGACTGCCTGTGCTGTGTTCCACAGATATTGAACCATTGTGTTTTCATTATCATTTGTTTTCATGAATTTTTTCAATTCTTTAATTTCCTGGTTGACCCATTAATTTTTTTAATAGGATGCTCTTCAGCCTCCATGTATTTGGGTTCTTTCCAACTTTCCTCTTGTGATTGAGTTTTAGTTTCAGAGCACTGTGGTCTGAAAACATGCAGGGAATGATCCCAATCTTTTTTTTTTTAATAGTATTTTTAAAAAAGATTTTATTTATTTATTTGACAGAGATCACAAGGAGGCAGAGAGGCAGGCAGAGAGAGAGAGGAGGAAGCAGGCTCCCTGCTGAGCAGAGAGCCCAATTCGGGGCTCGATCCCAGGACCCTGGGATCATGACCTGAGCCGAAGGCAGAGGCTTTAACCCACTGAGCCACCCAGGCACCCCAATCCCAATCTTTTGATACCAGTTGAGACCTGACTTATGACCCAGGATGTAATCTATTCTGGAGAATGTTCCATATGCACTAGAGAAGAATGGTATTCTGTGCTTTGGGATAGAATGTTCTGAATATTTCTGTGATGTCCATCTGGTCCAGTATGTCATTTAAGGTCTTTATTTCCTTGTTTATCTTTTGCTTGGATGATCTATCCATTTCAGTGATAGGGTTGTTAACGTCCCCTACTATTATTGTATTATTGTTGATGTGTTTCTTTGATTTTGTTATTAATTGGTTTATATAGTTGGCTGTTCCCATGTTAGGGGCATAAATATTAAAAATTGTTAGATCTTCTTGGACAGACCCTTTGAGAATGATATAGTGTCCTTCCTCATCTCTTATTACAGTCTTTGGCTTAAAATCTAATAGACCTGATATAAGGGTTGCCACCCCATCCTTCTTTTAATGTCCATTAGCATGGTAAATGTTTTTCCACCCCCTCACTTTAAATCTGGAGGAGTCTTTGGGTGTAAAATGAGTTTCTTGTAGACAGGATATTGATGGGTTTTGTTTTTTTATCCATTCTGATACCCTGAGTCTTTTGATTGGGGCATTTAGCCCATTTACATTCAGGGTAACTACTGAGGCTTATGAATTTAGTGCCATTGTATTGCCTGGAAGGTGACTGTTTCTGTATATTGTCTTTGTTCCTTTCTGATCTACTACTTTTAGGCTCTCTCTTTGCTTAGAGGACCCATTTCAATATTTCCTGTAGAGCTGGTTTGGCGTTTACAAATTCTTTTAGTTTTTGTTTGTTTTGGAAGCTTTTTATCTCTCCTTCTATTTTCAATGATAGCCTAGGTGGATACAATATTCTTGGCTGCATGTTTTTCTCATCCAGGGCTCTGAATATATCAGGCCAGTTCTTTCTGGTCTGCCAGGTCTCTGTGGATAAGCCTGCTGCCAATCTAATATTTTTACCATTGCATGTTACAGACTTCTTGTCCTGGGCTGCTTTCAGGATTTTTTCTTTGTTACTAAGACTTGTAAGTTTTACTATTAGATGACAGGGTGTGGACCTATTCTTATTGATTTTGAGGGAGGTTCTCTGCACCTCCTGGATTTTGGTGCTTGTTCCCTTTGCCATATTTGCCATATTAGGGAAATTCTCCTAATTCTCCTAATTCGCCAAATTCGCTCCAATATACCTTCTGCTCCCCTCTCTCTCTTCATCTTCTTCTGGATTCCCAGTTATTCTAATATTCTAATATTGTTTCACTTTATGGTATCACTTATCTCTCGAATTCTCCCCTCGTGGTCCAGTAGTTGTTTGTCTCTCTTTTGCTCAGCTTCTTTAGTCTCTGACTATATTACTAATTCTCTCTTATGCCCCATTTTTCCTAGCAGTAAGAGCCTCCATTTTTTATTGCACCTCATTACTAGCTTTTTTTATTTCAGCTTGGTTAGATTTTAGTTCTTTTATTTCTCCAGAAAGAGCTTTTATTTCTCCAGGCAGAGTTTTTCTAATATCTGCCATGCCTTATTTGAGCCCGGCTAGCACCTTGAGAATCGTCATGCTGAGCTCTAGATCTGACATATTACCAATGTCCGTATTGCTTAGGTCCCTAGCCTTCAGTACTGTTTCTTGTTGTTGTTTTTTTTTGTGATGAGTTTTCCTACCTTGTCAATTTATCCAGATTAGAATATATGAATGAGAGAATAAAATAGTAAAAGGGTGGCAAAGACCCCAGAAAATCTATGTTAACCAAATCAGAAGAGACCCCAAATCATGGGGAGAAGAAAAGGTGTAAAAAGAAGTTAAAAAATTTAAAAAAAAAGAAAAAAATATTTATATTAGACTGGTGAATAGAACAGAGCCACCGCTTGATTTTGGGAGTATTTTGGTCTCTTAGAAGAAACTACATCCTGAGTTTTTAAAGAAAAAAAAATATATATATATATGTGTGTGTGTGTGTGTGTGTGTGTGTGTACCCAATTAAGGGTAAACATGATGAAGGGATGGAATATGACTGTAAATACGAAAATTTTAAAATAATTCTAAAAAAGGAGTTGATAAGATAAGTTGCCTGGAAAAAGAATGAAAAAGAAAGTGGAGAGTATTTGCTCAGGCTGGAGACTAGGACTAACCTTGTGCTAGATTTAAGGTATATTTTGATCTATTAGAAGAAGTTGTATCCCAAAAATTTTTACAAGAAAAATCCCTATATGTATACAGAAAATAGTGTTAGGTACAATAAAGGATAAAATGTGACTATAATAAGGAAGGTTCAAAAAGATTTTTTTAAGAAAGGTATTGTTAAGATAAACTAGTTAAAAAAACGTTAAAAGTGGAAAGAGTAAAAATTAAAAAATTAGAATAAGAAAAAAATTAATTAACGTTGCAAGACTAAAGAATCATGGGGAGAAAGACATGAATTCCATGCTTTGCTTTCCCCTCCTCTGGAATTCAGCTGTTCTCCTTGATCAGTGAGCTAGGTCTTGGCTGCATGTTCTTGCTGATCTTCTGAGGGAGGGGGCGGCTGTAGTGACTCTCAGGTGTCTTTGCCTGAGGCGGAATTACTCTGCCCTTGCCAGGGGCCTGGCTAAATAATCTGCTCGGCTTCGCTCTCAGGAACTTTTGTTCCCTGAATGATTTCTGTAGAGCTCTAGAGGACAGGAATGAAAATGGTGCCTTCCCAATCTCTGACCTGGAGGATCCGAGAGCTCAGGGCCCCTCTTCTCAGTGAGCCCTCAGAGAAAGACAATCACTCCCATCTCCCTGGCCTCCAGCCGCGCTCCAAACTCACCCAGTCTGTGACCGATCATTTCTGTCTCTGGTGCACAGCCCCATTTGGAGTCTCCAAACCCAGCAGATTCCTGCTTCCAGAGAAGGAAGATGAGTCTTCCCAGATCTGTCACTTGTGGGGGGTCTCTGCTCAAAGAGCAGTGGCCTAACTGTGCCATGGATCCCCAGTTTAAGGTAACCCCGAGCTGAGAGATCACTCCTCTGTTCCATCTCTGTAACTGGCTTCCCTGCTCTGATACCTATGAGGTCTGTGACACTCGGACAACCCTGATCCTTCAGTGACCCCATAGGACCTGAGACCAAACTGTCCCCATGAGGGCTACACCCCCGCTTAGCCTCTGGAGCGATGTCCCTCAGTGGAGCAGACTTTTAAAAGTTCAGATTTTGTGCTCCTTTGTTCCACTACTTGCTGGAGCTGGCCCCTCCCCGGTCTATCTTCCCATCACTTTGGATTCACTTCTCTGCAGGTCATACCTTTCAGAAAGCAGTCGATTTCCTGTTTCTAGAATTGATGTTCTTCTTCTCTCCAATCTCCTGTTGGATTTGCACGTGTTCAGAATGGTTTGATAAGTATCTAGCTGATCTCCTGCTACCTGATGTCATCTCAGCCTGCTACTCCTCTGCCATCTTGACTCCTCCCCTCCTTACATCATTAGTTTTGATGTAGTGTTCCACGATTCATTGTTTGCATACAATACCCAGTGCTACATTCAATCTATGCCCTCCTTAATATCCAACACTGGACTAACCCATCTCCCATGTCCCTCCCCTTTAAAACTCTCAGTTTGTTTACCACAGTCCATAGTCTCTCATGGTTCTTCTCCCCCTCTGATTACTCTCTCTTCATTTTCCCTTCCTTCTCCTAATATCCTCCATGCTATTCCTTATGTTCCACAAATAAGTGAAACCATATGATTGCTTTTCTCTGCTTGATTTATTTCACTTAGCATAATCTCCACCAGTTCCAGGCATGTTGAGGCAAACATTGAATATTAACCTTTTTCTGAAGGCTGAGTAATATTCCATTGTATGGACCACATCTTCTTTATCCATTTGTCTGTTGAAGGGCATCTCAGCTCTTTTCACTCTTTGGTTATTGTGGACATTGCTACTATGAACATGGGGGTGCATGTGGCCTTTTTTTTTCACTACATCTGTGTCTTTGGTGTAAATACCTAGTAGTGCAATAGCTGGGACATAAGGCAGCTCTATTTTTAACTTTTTGCAGAACCTCCATACTGATTTCCAGAGTGGCTGTACCAACCTGCATTCCCACAAACAGTGTAAGAGGGTTCCCCTTTCTTCAAAACCTCATCAACACTTGCTGTTTTTTTGCCTTGTCAATTTTGGCCATCCTAACATACTCGTTAGAAGGCAGTATCTCAGTGTGGTTTTGGTTTGAATTTCCCTGATGGCTAATGATGATCATTTTTTCATGTGTCTGTTACCCTTCTGTATGTCTTCTTTGGAAAATGTCTGTTAAGGTCTTCTGCCCATTTTTTGACAGGATTATTTTTTTTGGGGGGGTGTTGAGTTTTAGAAGGTCTTTATAGATATTGGATGTCAGCCCTTTGCCTATAGTATAATTTGCAAATATCTTCTCCCATTTCGTGGGTTGCCTGTTTGTTTTGTTGACAGTTTCCCTTGCTGTGCAGAAGCTTTTGATCTTGATGAAGTCCCAAAAGTTCATTTTCACTTTTATTTTCCTTGCCTTTGGAGACATGTCTTGAAAGAAGTTGCTGTGGTCAATGTCGAAGAGGTTACTGCCTATTTTCTTCTCTAGGATTTTCATGGATCCCTGTCTCACATTGAGGTCTTTCATCCACTTAGAGTTTATCTTTGTGTATGGGGAAAGAGAATAGTTAAGTTTCATTCTTCTGTACACAGCTGTCCAATTTTCCCAGCACCATTTATTGAAAAGACTGGCTTTTTTCTATTGGATTTTTTTTTCTGATTTGTCAAAGATTAGTTGGCCATAGAGTTGAAGGTCAATATCTGGGTTCTCTTTTCTGTTCCATTGATCTATGTGCCTGGTTTTGTGCCTGTGTCACATTGTCTTGGTGATCACAGGTTTGTATTATAGCTTGAAATCAGGCAATGAGATGCTCTCAGCTTTATTTTTCTTTTTCAACATTTCCTTGGCAATTCGGGGTCTTTTCTGGTTCCATACAAATTTTTTTCCTTCCTTCTCCTAATATCCTCCATGTTAATATCCTCATTTGTTTCAGCACTTTGAATCATAAAACAATCTGTTACAGAATACATCACTAAGAGAAGAAATAAGAACCTTGTTGTCCTCTCAACTGATGCAGAAAAAGCACTTAACAATTTACAGAATCTTTTCCTGATTAAAAGTCTTCAGAGTGCAGGGAGAGAGGGAACATGCCTCAGTTTCATAAAAACCATTTATGAAAAATCCACAGCGAATAATTATTCTTAATAGAGAAAAGCTGAGAGCCCTACCTTAAGATCAGGAACATGACAAGGATGCCCAGTGAAGTCATAGCAACAGAAATCAGACAACAAAAAGAAATGAAAGTATTCTAAGTGGCAAAGAAGCAGTCAAACACTCTCTCTTCACAGATGACATTATACTTTATGTGGAAAAGCCAAAAGACTCCACCCCAAAATCACTAGAACTCATACAGGAATTCAGTAATGTGGCAGAATACAAGAAACTCATTTTAGGACCAAAGACACATCCAGATTGAAAGTGAGGTGGATGATCTAGTTACAATGCCAATGGATATCAAAAGAAAGCTTGAGGTGCCATTTGTATATCAGATAAACTATATTTTAAACCTAAGAGTGTAATAATAGATGAAGACAGACACTATATCATAATAAAGAAGCCTATACCACTAGACGGTTCAACAATTGTAAATATTTATGCCCCTAATCTGGAGCAGCAAAACACATTATCTAATTAATAACAAAGTTAAAGAAACTCATTGATAATAATACAATAATAGTAGGGAACTTTAGGAGCCCACTCACACCAATGGACAGATCATCTAAGGAGATGATCAACAAGGAAACAAGGGCTTTGAATGACACACTGGGCCATAGGTATTTAAGAGATACTTACAGATCATTTCACCCTAAAGCAGCAGAATACACATTCTTCTCAAGAGCACATGAAACACTCACCAGAATGCATCACATACTTGGTCACAAATCAGGTCTCAAATCGTACAAAAAGATTAAGACCATACCATGCATATTTTCAGACCATGCTGCTATAAAACATGAATTCAACCATAAGAAAAATTTTGGAATGGCCACAAATATTGGAGGTTAAAAATATCCTACTCAAAGATGAATGTGTCAACCAGGAAATTAGAGAAGAATTCTTAAAATACATGGAAACAAATGAAAATGAAAACACAACAGTTCAAAAACTTAAGGATGAAGCAAAGGTGGTCTTAAGAGGGAAGTATATAGTATGCAGGCCTTTCTTAAGAAGTAAAAAAATGTCTCAAATACACAAAGGAACCTTACACCTAAGGGAGTTGGAAAAAAACAGCGAATAAAGCCTAAATCCCGCAAATGAAGAGAAATGATAATGATTAGAGTAGAACAATGAAATTAGGACCTTGTTTTTAGGAAGAATAAGATCGGTAAACCCGCAGAAGAATTATCAAAAAGAAAATAGAAAGGATCCAAAGAAATAAAATCATGAGTGAAAGAGGAAACATCACAAACAACACCAAAAATAAATCTGAAACATTTATAACAGAATATTATGAGCAATTATATGACAGAAATTAGGTAATGTGGAAGAAATGGAAAAATTCATAGAAACATATAAACTAGCAAAACTGAAACAGGAACAAATAAAAAAAAAACATAAGCAGACACATAACCAACAAAGAATTTGAATTAGTAATAAAAAAAAATCCCAACAAACAAAAGTCTGGGACCAGATGGCTTCCCAGGTGAATTTCAACAAACATTTTAAAAAGAATTAATACTTGTGGTGCCTGGGTGGCTGAGTGGGTTAAGCCTTTGTCTTTGGCTCAGGTCATGATCTCAAGGTTTGGGGATCGAGCCCATCCTCAGGCTCTCTGCTCAGTGGGGAGCTGCTTCTCCCTCTCTCTCGGCCTGTCTCTCTGCCTACTTGTGATCTCTCTCTGTCAAATAAATAAATAAAATCTTTTTATAAAGAAGAATTTAAAAAATTTAAAAAAGAAGAATTAACACCTATTCTTTCAAAATGGTTTGAAAAAAATAGAAATGGAAGTAAAACATCCAAACTCATTCTTTGAGGCCATCATTACCTTGATCCCAAAGCCAAAGACCACACTAAAAAGGAAAATTATAAAAAAAAAATTAGAGACCAATATCCCTGATGAACATGAACACAAAAATTCTTAGCAAGATACTAGCTAGTAGCAAGATACTAGCATTCAAAGCATTAAGTGGCCAAGTGGGATTTATTCCTGTGCTGCACGGGTGAGTCAACAATGCCAAATCAATCAGTGTGATATACCACAGTAATAAAAAGAAAGGACAAGAACCGTATTATCTTCTCAATAGATTAAAAAAAAAGCATTTGAAAAAATATAGCATCCTTTCATGGTAATAAACCTCCACCATACAGGGATAGAGGGAACATAACTCAACATCATAAAAGCCACATACAGAAGTCCTACGATGAATATCACTGTCAATGGGAAAACCTGAGCTCTTTTTCTCTAAGGTCAGGAACATGGCAGGGATGTCCACTGATCTTCAACATAGTACTGGAAGTCCTAGTCTCAGCAATGAGACAACATAAAGAAATAAAAGGCATCAAAATTGGCAAGGAGTCAAACCTTCACTCTTCAAAAATGACATGATATTCTATGTAGAAGACCCAAAAGAGTCCACCCCAAAATTGCAAACACATACAGCAATTCAGCAATGTGGTGGGATAGAAAATCAATGCACCGAAATAAGTTGCATTTCTACACATGAACAATGAAGTAGAAGAAAGAGAAATCAAGGAATTGATCCCATTTACAATTGCACCAAAACACATAAGATACCTAGGAATAAACCTAACCAAAGAGGTAAAGGATCTATACTCTGGCAACTGTAGAACACTTATGAAACAAATTGAGGAAAACACAAAAAATGGAAAAAAACATCCCATGCTCGCTTCTTTGGAAGAAAATATATTTTTAAAATGTATAGCTACCCAAAACAATGTACACATTCAAAGTAATCTCTATGAAATTCCCATGAGAATTTTTCACAGAGATGGAGCAAACAATTCTAAAATTTGTATGGAACAAGAGAATACCCCAAATAGCCAAAGGAATGCTGAAAAAGAAAATCAAAGCTGCAGGAGTCACAGTTCTGTATTCAAGCTGTATTACAAACCTTTAGTTATCAGTAGAAAATGGTATGGTACAAAAGCAGACACATAAATCAGTGGAACAAAATAAAGAGCCTAGAAATGGACCCTCAACTCTATTGTCAACTAATCTTTGACAAAGCAGGAAAGAATATCTAATGGAAAGAAGACAGTCTCTTCAACAAATGGTGTTGGGAAAATTGGACAGCCACATGCAGAATAAAACTGTACCACTTTCTTACACCATACATAAATATAAGCTCAAAATGGACGAAAGACCTAAATTTGAGACAGGAATCTCAAAATCTTAGAGAAGATCACATAGAGCCACTTCTTTGACCTCGACCACAGCAACTTCTTCCTAGACATGTCTCCAGAGGCAAGGGAAACAAAAGCAAAAATGAGCTATCGGGACTTCATTGGGATAAAAGGTTTTCCACAGCAAAGGAAACAGTCAACAAATCTAAACGCATCCTATGGAATGGCAGAAGATATTCACAAATGACATATCAGATAAAAGGCTATTATACAAACTCTATAAAGAACTCAAACTCAGGGACGCCTGGGTGGTTCATTGCTTGAGCGGCTGCCTTCGGCTCAGGTCATGATCCCACGTCCTGGGATCAAGTCCTACATTGGGCTCCTTGCTCCACAGGGAGCCTGCTTCCCTCTCTGTCTCTGCCTGCCACTCTGTCTGCCTGTGCTCGCTCACTCTCTCTCTCTGACAAATAAATAAATAAAATATTTAGAGGAAAAAAACCTCAAACTCAACATCCAAAAAACTAAAAGTCCCATCAAGAAATGCACAGAAGACATGAACAGACATTTCTCCAAAGAAGACATTCATATGGCCAACAGACATACGAAAAAATGCTCAACATCACTCAGCATCAAAGAAATACAAATCAAAACCACAGTAAGAGACCACCTCCCACCAGTCAGAATGGCCAAAATTAACAGGAGAGGAAACAACAAGTGTTGGAAAGGATGTGGAGAAAGGGGAACCCTTTTACACTGTTGGTGGGAATGCAAAGTGGTACATCTACTATGATAAACAGTATGGAGGTTCCTCCAAATGTTAAAAATAGAGCTACCCTACAACCCAGCAATTGCACTTCTAGGTATTTATCTAAAAGAAACCAAAATAACGATTCAAAGGGCCCATGTAACATGATTATAGAAGCAATGTTCATGATAGCCAAAATATGGAAAGAGCCCAGATGTCCATTGGCGGATGAATGGATAAAGAAGAGGTGATTATGTATGTATATATATATATATATATATATATATATATATATATATATAGAGAGAGAGAGAGAGAGAGAGAGTATTACTCAGCCATCAAAAATGATGAAATCTTGCCATTTCCAATGATGTGGATGGAACTAGAGGGTATTATACTAAGTGAAATAAGTCACTCTCAGACAGATCAATGCCATATGATTTCACTCACATGCGGAATTTAAGAAATAAAACAGATGAAGAGTGGGAAAGGAAGGAAAAATAAATTGAGATGAAAATAGGGAGGAAAACCATAAGAGATGCTTAACTCTAGGAAACATACTGAGGGTTGCTGGAGGGGAGGTTGGTGGAAAGAAGAGGTAGCTGGGTGATGGGCATTAAGGAAGGCTCATGAGATAATGAGCACTGGATGTTATATGTAACTGATGAATCACTAAATTCTACCCCTGAAACAAACAAAAATAACTTTAAAAACTCATTCAAAGAGATACAAACACCCTGGTGTTTATAGCAGCATTCTCTTCAATAACCAAATTATGGAAACAGCCCAAGTATTCACTGATTGTTGAATGGATACACACATGTGCATGCACACACACACACACACACACACACACACAGGAATGTTACTCAGTTATAAAAATGATATCTTGTCACTTTCAATGACACAGATGGAGCTAGGGTGTGTTATGCTAAGCAAAATAAGTCAGTGAGAGAAAGAAAATACTGTATGATTTCACACATATGAAGAATGTAAGAAGCTAAAAATCATGCAAAAGAAAAAGAGAGGCAAATCAAAAACAGACTCTTTAACTACAGAGTACATACCAGTGGTTATCAAAAGGGAGGTGGGTAGGGGGATGGTTTAAATAAGTGATGGGGATTAAGGAGGTGCAATTGTTTTAATGAGCACTGTGTGTTGTATGTAATGTTGAATTACTATACTGTTCTCCTAAAACTAATCTTACACTCTATATTAAATATCTGGAATTTGAATAAACACTTTAAAAAAAGAATGCCTTAACAAATTAAGTAATAATTATTAATACTTATTAATTAACTTAATATAAATAGTCAATATGAAAAATTGATCAATCATTAATTAATTATTGATTAATATTAATTAATTAATACATTTTTAAAACATGGAATACTATGCAGCCATCAAAAGAAATAAAATCTTGCCATTTGCAATGATGTGGATGGAACTAGAGGATATTATGCTGAGCTAAATAAGTCAATCAGAGAAAGACAATGGTCATATGATCTCTCTGATATGAGGAATTTGAGATGCTGGGTGGGGGTTGTGGGGGTAGGGAAGGAAAAAATGAAACAAGATGGGATTTGGAGGAAGACAAACCATAAGAGACTCTTAATCTCACCAAACAAACTGAGGGTTGCTGGGGTGGGGGGTAGGGATAGGGTGGTTTGGTTATGGACATTGGGGAGGGTATTTTCTATGGTGAGTGCTGTGAAATGTGTAAGCCTGATGATTCACAGACCTGTACCACTGGTGCAAATAATACATTACGTGTTAATAAAAATAATCGAAAAAATCTTAAACACAAATCCCAAAGCACAAATCATGAAAGAAAAACATTATAGGGGAGAGACAAGATGGCGGGGAACTAGGAGGAGGCTCTGGTTCAACCTGTCCCCTAAAGTGAGCTGATTACCTACCAAGGAACTCCGATCACTCATGAAATCAGCCTGAGATCAGAATTCTACACGTCAGATCTCTATGGGGGCAAAGGATGCCAGTGGGCAGGTAAAGCGGAGTGGGAATGCCAGACTGGTATCGGAAGATAAACAAAAGGGGGAGGGAGCCACTAGAGGAGACGCATTGGGAAGTAATACCCCAATACAAGAGTGCCCTACGACTGGGGATCAGCATTAACTTGAAGTCTGATAGAAGGCACTCAAAAAGAGCAAAGAATCGCAGGGGGAAATTGTGGGAAGTGGAACGGTTAGGGACAGGGGCTTAAGCCCCCCACGGAGGACAGACACCCCTGGCGTTGAGCCAGAGAGAGTGCAGCGGAGAAACCAGGTCCCTGAGCCCTCCCTGAGCCGGGAGGAGACCTCCTAAGGGCGCTTGGTGTGTGGCAGGGCCTGGGACCCTAGCGGAACAGAAACAGCCTTTTGCAGTCCCCACGCATGCACCGCGCCATGCTAGCAGAGCCTGAGACGCGCTCCACCTCCTCCCCAAGAGAGGTGCACGATTGCCAGCCGGGCTTTCTAGGACCCAGAAAGCTCCCAGGTCGGGCCAGCGGGAAAATCTCTGTGTGCCTTCCCCGCTTGGAATCTTTCTGGCGGTCTGGAGCTGCCCAGACAGCTGCCGCTTGTGGTTTTGAGTACAAGCAGGACGCACAGGTGTCCCCAGAGATCGCAGCTGGGAACCTGCTCTGCAGCACACAGAGGGGAATGGACTGAGGCTTCTCTCTGGGAGGGAGGTCTGGGTGCAGTTTGCTTTCCTCTAAACCTCCAAGAACCATCGGGAGCTGCCAAGGGGAGAGAAAACAAATGAACGGACATAAAAACCACCAGAGAACAAAAGCCTGAAGGCCCAGTTTCCTCAGAGCACACCCCCTGGAGGGGGGCGGAAGGACTTAACTCAGGAAACACTGCCTGAAAACCCACGCGGCAGGCCCCTCCCCCAGAAAGCCAACCAGGCAAGAACACAACAATCACTACTACTTCATAGATACGTTTAATTTTTTAATTCGTTCCACTATTCTGGTTCATTTTTTTTAACTTTTTTTTAATCTTTTTTATTTTTTTATACAGATTTTTTTAGCCTATTTACCATCACAGTGAGATGTCCAGTACATCAAATTCCATAATAACCTTTTAACCTGAACTTTTTGATACATATACCCATGTTTTTCTTCTGCTTTTCTATTTTTTTATTCTTTTGTTTTTTAAATTTCACTTTAGTTTAGTTTAGATCATTCTTTTCTTTACTTTAATTTCCTAATATTCATATAGAGTTAAAATTCAAGGTAATCCCCTTTCCCCAATCAATGCTACCCCTATAGGTAAACCAATTTTTAATCCCCTGTTATCTTAGGAAAGTTGTATCCTTTAAAAAAGATATCAAGATACATCCAGGAAGAAGCAAAATAACCTTCCTCGCCCACACTGAGAATTTACAACCACTCTCCCATCTTTT